>JXCR01142579.1:23528-43542 GCA_002079205.1 Phalaenopsis hybrid cultivar
AATTTTGGAAACTATAGTATTAGTTCTTCCCGCTGTTCAGGAGGGGAATGGTAAAGAGAGACTGGTTTTGAGGATTTTGAGGGGACAGGTTTTGCTGCTTCGAAAAGCATCTCCATGTGCTCAGATTATTCTCCATGAATTTGGGGAAGATGATGGCTTGAATCCAACGCATGTGGAGATTTATAATGATTATAGCTGCTTGCCGGTTATACCTTCCATGGTTACTAGATAGATGTTCAGCAAAAAGTGTGATTTTTAATCGAAATATGACAAAGTGAATTTTTTTTTTCATGTGGAATTAATGCTGTGCTTGTTTGTAAACCCTAGCCATGGATGCCTTATAAGGAATATAGCTCACATGCAGCCCCTAATGGATTCAATGCTCCATCTCGCCGAAGTTATTTGCTCGAGCCTCTTTATGCCTTATTTTCCCCTTTTGTGCCTCCAGAAACTATTTGAACGTGCTGACAAAGTAATACCACAAGCGGATAAAATAATTATGGATATGTAAATATAGTAGTACGAACAACTTCCATACAGAGTCCGGACGCAATTCTACGCCCGGACTTCAATAAAGCCTTGTCACGTGTATCTGACTGGTCCCACCTAAAAATGACGAAAAAACGCTTTATTTTTTGGCCGACCCAACTCGAACATGCCCGATGCTTTGAAGAATTAAAAGCGCGCGCTGACTAGAATGTCAAAATCACTGCTTCAAAAAGGAAAAAAGAGCTGTGCTTCTCTTCCACTGTTGCATTTTGTCTAATCTGACTCCCTCTTTACTGTCATGTAAGCTTTTTGATCTTAAGGTTTAGTGTGGTAAACGCTTTGCATGAGGGGTTAAGGTTTATGGTGTGAACTCATGTATTTCATTTTCTTTTTGAAGCAAGCTAACACTGGAAGAGAAGAAGGAAATCAAAGAGGGTAAGAAGATGGTGTTGGAAGATCCTAAGAAGATGGACATCGAAGTACCACAAAAAAGTGTAAGAAGAAGGAAGTCAAAGAGTCTACGAAGAATGACACCAAAGTGGCTAAGAGCCAGCAAAAGTCATCTAGATTATTTTGTTTGTAGTTGTTCTTGCATTCAATAACATCATGGTTTCAACTAAATAATACTATACTAACGCCATAATAAAACAATGATAATACTAAAATAATACTAAATATCTCTAAAATAACACCAAAATTAAACCTAAATCAAACAACAATAATACCATAGTATCAGTTAAATAACGCCACACATACCACCACAATAACACTAAGACATATCAAAATAACACAATTATCATGCAACAATAACACCACACTATTCTTGTGTAATTGTGTTGGTATTATGTTAGTGTTATTAAAATGATAACTTGTTGTTGTATACATGTAGGTTTATGAACCCAAGGACCTTTAATTGCACTTGTTATTCATCAGTAGTAAGAGATGCTCTTGATAAGGTCCGACCTACCATATCTTATGTGACCTGAAATAAAGAAAGTGTTGAATTTAGATCAATTTTTTTATCTCCCTTCATATCCTCAACACAATTTCTTGACACTGCGCATATTAAAATGTTGAGATTTTGATCGAATGGTATTCAAAATGGGTGGGAAAGAGTTAAGATTTGATCTTGATCAGGTTGTTTTGTTGATAGGCATGCCCAACAAAGGATCAGTAGTAAATTGGAATAATGTTCCCTCTTGTGGTATAGATGCCAGACAAATAAAGAGTGGCATAGTGAAGATTTCAACCGAAGAGTGTTATGTTCCCTTTGATGTATTATTTCTCAAGTTTTTATTATCAAATTTATTTTTTTCCTTCTAACAATTTTAATGTGCCCAAAGAGTTTTACTCATTTGGTGAGAATGCACAGTCTTTCTCTTCATTTAATTGGTATGTTGTGGCATATGACTTAGTCACTGAGTAAGTGATTTCTATCGCGCGGAATCAGCCATTTGGATATATAAATGGTTTTGTTTTTCTCCTAGCGGTTAGTGTCTTTTATATACCTTTTTAAAGTTTCTTTTTTTATCTTAGCAGATTATAATTTATCTTTTATATAGCTCTGGTTTTATGAGCACACATCTTTGTTCATTCCTGTCGCTCATGAGGCTGGACCAACATACTGAGGTGGCCAACAATGTGAACTGAAAGACGACACAGATTCATCAAGCCTTTAAGAGGCTCAACCCTATACAAGTAAGTCATTTATCTCATGAAATAACCTTTTTTTTCTTTTTTAAAAAATTATAGTTGTAATATTCATGTTGTATTTGTCTATTAGAGTTGTAATATTTTATGTAATATTTCTTGTACATTTAGGTCTTTATCTCATCATTCTTTTAAGGTGTTGTTATTGTGTTATTTTGTTGTTTCTAAGAGATTTATATTTTAGGTTTTATTGATATGTTATTTAGATGTTATTCTGGAGTTATTCTTGTGTGTAGCATTGTTATTCTAAAATTCATTGTAGGTTTATTTGAGTGTAAAATTATTTTTTCTGAAATTCATTGTAGGTTTATGATTTTCTTTTCTTTTTAATTTGAAAGAAAAGGAACACTAATTACTCGCCCCTCAAGTTGAGGACCATCTAGTATAATCATGCTCATCCCACATAATGATACTTACTCGACTTCACAGTAACCCAATTCATATGAGGTTGAGCCCCTAGTTCCTAGTGAAATCAATCCTCAACGAAAATCTATAGACCCTAATAAAGGATTAGAAGAAATAATCCAAATACTTAGAGCTCAAGAAAATTTCTTTTTGAATTTCAAGAATCAATGAATTCCTATTTTTCCAATTTAGAGAACACATTGACAATCAGTTTTTCTAATTTAGAGAACACGGTGAACTTAATTAGAAATTCCAATAAATTAAGTTAAGTGAATTCCAATAAAGTTAACTTCTTCCACCATGATAAAAACATTACATTGCTCATGCTCTTTTATGCAGTCATACAAAGATAAAAACATGCAAGTTGACCACATCAAGGAGGAAACTATTAAAAATGTAGAGATTATTTTACTTCCTATCATTGATAAACAACATTGGACACTTGTAGTTGGGGAATTGAAGGAGTACAAATGGAGATTATATGACTTTGCCCAACAAAATGCATTTGGTGATCTCTCGCAGCATTGTAAGCTGACTCAACAGAAGATCAGTTATTCTTCACTTTATTTTAGCATTATCTTTGTTGTCAATAATTTAATTCAAAATTATATGTTGCAAATTAAACTGTTTGTGAAGGATGCTGGGAGAACTTTCAGGAGGATCTGTCCAAATGGTTGGTTGTCTTGGCCAAAGGCATTCCTGTGCAAAGTGACAACAACTTTATATATGCTTAAAAATACAAGAATTTGATACTGTTGCTAAAAGATTTAATTCCCCGGCAACGGCGCCAAAAACTTGACAGCGGTTATAGATTCGATAAAGATGTATATAAAATATTCAATAATTGCAAAGTCACACTTATCAACGCAAATATACGTATCGCTCAAGTAATACAGGGCTCTAATGGAGTCCTAGATATCGATCCCACAATGAGTAATATTAGAGGCTACGAGCTAAGATTTTAGAAAACCAATACTTAATCACAACAATATAGTTCAAATTGCTTATCTGTCACTAGTAGACAATTGAAATAAATATGTAATTTTAATAATTCTTAAATAACTAATTCTACTAATAAAGTTTCTAATGTGAAGTTCAATATATAAGAAAACATCCTTCTTCTTGTCAAGAAATTAAAATGAATGGATAAAGTGAATTAGTTCAAATTGGATTGTGCCAAATAGGAGCATACCTATTCTTTATTTGGTCCAGGCATAAAGAACATTGACTAATCTTATGCTTGTTTACTGAATCTTCGGCTAGGATGGGAGGATACCAGCTCTCACTTCGGAGCTCCCCCGTTCCCCTCGCCTGAGGACTAACATCTACACTTCAACACCCAAACGATAGGACCGAATTGAGGATTTTAATCTGTCACTCTAAAATCTCCAATTCTACGCCCGATAATTTTATTTCCCTATTTATTTGCTCACCTTGTCACTCTAAAATCTCCAATTCTACGCCCGATAATTTTTATTTCCCTATTTATTTGCACCTAACTTTCAAGGACTTTGACCTCCCTAAATCTTGGATGTAATCTTCACCTTAGTTGTAAAACTATATTTATTTGCACCCAATTTCCAAGGGCTTTGACCTCCTTGAATCTTGGATGTAATCTTCACTTTAGTTGTAAAACTCAACCATATTAAGGACTTTGACCTCCCTGAATCTTGGATGTAATCTTCACTTCAGTTGTAAAACTCAACATATTTTAGAAATCAATTGGCCAGATTGAAAGTAAATTAAGATCGAAGTGAAAAGATCATCACAACTTTTTTAGCATTCTCAAAGCTCAACCAATTCAAATCACAATTTCACAAAATCTCAAGACATCGAGAAAGATAAAAAAAACTACTCATAACTCATGGGGAAGATACGACAAAATAAGGAATTTATATATAAAAGCAAAGTCATACAAACTTCAATAAGTAAGTACAACTTATCTCTAATTCCTCCCCAAGCAAACTCCTCGAAGTTCCTCTGAATCTTTTCCTTTCTTTACAATACACAGAATTCTTCTTCGAAGCGGCAAGGAGAAAGAAATCTCTCACTTTCCCTCCACTCTTACAATCTCTCGAAGAATTTCTCACAATCTAACCCTTAATTAAACTCTTTACACTCTACACGCTCTCTACTTCCTCCCCTCTCTCCCTCCTTTTCGGCCAAAAGCTTCACTCAAAGTTATAGAAGAGTTTTTCCAAGAGTTGCCTAAGCATCCCCTAAAAAATCGTCCACATTCAATGTACCTGTTGAGATAACCATCGATCTCGCCGTCGGTGGCCTCAAGGGCGTCATCAGCGGCCTTCTAGAATATTTGATTCTGAACTCTCGGGAAAAACCCGTCGCCGGCGCCGTTGGGCTCGCCGTTGGCGCCCTAGTTCAAATCTTCATACTTTGGTCCTTTTCGCTCCAAATTCGCTCCTTTTTGCATATTTTTGCTCCAATGACCATAATTCAACATACATGCAACAAAACATCAAAAATACATTTATTTAAAGTACAATATCATCAAAATCAGTGTAAAATATGTATGAAAATCTCAACATATTTTCCATTAGTCACAAAGCAATGGCTTTGAGTGTGGTGTGTTTGTTTGTATACATATGAAAACATTATTACAAATAAATATAGGTGATTGAAGTGATAAATTAGGTTGGCAGGTGGATATGCCAAAATTTAGAACTAAAATAGCCTGTGATGTATGCATATTTGTGGTGTTTCAAACATAAATGATACTCTATTAGATTTCTGCTAACTTCATGAATGATTTCTAAAATTTTAACTGCTTTAAGTGTTCTGGTTTATTGGTCATCATAATGTTTAGTGAGCTCTTCAATAACAAGGAAATAATCTAAGGATAATATCACATCACCTCAATAATACTTCAATAATGCCATAATACAACTCAAAACATGCCAAATGCTTCAATACAACACCAATAACACACAAATAAAACTCCAATAACATCAATGAAATTAGGTCAATGCTACAATGTAAATATCACGCTAATAACACGCCTATAACATCTCAATAACACAACTAAAAACTCGTCAATATTATTTCGATGTTATCGATACTATTTACTGGTGTTATTGGAATTGTTTTGTAGGGAGCTTAAACCAAAACTATGGTGTATCTGCATGGTCCTCCAGGCAGTGTTATTGGCATTTTTTACAGGTATTATTTTGGTGTTATTGAGATGTTGTTGGAGTTGTTTTGCGGGGTCATTGAAGTCGAACCGCGGTGAATTTGCATGTTTCTCCGGGCAGTATTATTGGCATTGTTCACCTGTGTTATTTGGGTGTTCTTAAGGTGTTATCAATTTTATTTTGTAGGGTTATTAAAGCGGAACTATGGTGTCTTTGTGTGATCCTCCAGGCGGTGTTATTTGCGTTGTTCATAGGTATTATTTTGGTATTATTAATGTGTTATTAGAGTTGTTTTCCTGGGTCATTGAACCTGAACCGTGGTGAATTTGCATGGTGCTCGGGGTAGTATTATTGGCATTGTTCACCTATGTTATTTCAGTGTTATTGGTGTTGTTTTATGGGGTTATTGAAGCGTAACTGCGGTTTGTTTGCATTGTCCTCTGGTTTGTTATTGACAATGTTCACCGGTGTTATTTAGGTGTTATAGAGGTGTTATTGGAGTTGTTTTGTGGGGTGATTAAAGCGGAACCACGATTTATTTGTGTGATCCTCTCCCGATGTTATTGGTGCTATTCACCAGAATTAATTCGATGTTATTGAGGTGTTATTGGAGTTTTTTTTGCAGGGTGATTCAAACAGAACCATGGTGTATTTGTGTGGTCCTCCAGGCGGTGTTATTTGCGTTGTTCACCGATGTTATTTCGATGTTATTGAGCTATTATTAGAGTTATTTTGTGGGGTGATTGAAGCGGAACCGTGGTCTATTTGTGTGGTCCTCCGGCGGTGTTATTTGCATTGTTCACCGATGTTATTTTGATGTTATTGAGGTGTTATTGGAGTTATTTTGCATTGTGATTTAAGTGGAAATATGGTTTATTTGCATGGTCCTTCGGGCGATATTATTGGTGTTGTTCACCTATGTTGTTTCAATATTATTGAGGTCTTATTGGAGTTGTTTTGCGGGGTGATTGAAGCGGAACTGCGGTTTATTTGTGTGGTGCTCTTGGAAATGTTATTCATGTTGTTCACCAATGTTATTTCAGTGTTATTGCAATTGTTTTGTAGGGAGATTGAAGTGGAACCGCAATGTTATTGATGGGGAAACGTAGTGTTATTGGCTTGAACCGTTTTCTTTAATAAAGATTTTATGTTTTTCAATAGTTTGCTCTTTTTAAACCCTTCAAAAAATGGATAACAGTATTTGTTGCCGCCAAGCTAAATTTGTATTAGCATTAATTTCATTAAATTTATCTATTTTATAATCATACCACTTGATTCCTATGTATTTACATACTTTATCAAATACATTTGATATTACATAGAAAGGATTACAAAAAATAAAGTATTACAAAGAGTACTACTTATTTTTTATCTTGTTTTTTTTTTTTTTATTTAGACCAGACACGAGATTAAGGAGGGGGTGATAATTTTGACAATACAAGATTTAAAATTTGTAAAAAAGAGAAAGATTTTGAATTCTTATTGATCATATCAATAATGTCTTCTACGCTAATGTTTATCTTGTCATGACCATAACAAATCTGAGGATTCTAAAAAATCAAAAATAATTTTTAAATTATTTTTCTAACAAATCATTATGAAGTATAAAAAAGCACTGGTATAATTTGAGGTAACCTGCAGTGTTATTTGCATGTTCTTTTGTTGTTGTGTTATTTACGTGTTTAAATGTTATTGCAGTATTTTTTAAATATTATTTTGGTATTATTTGTGTCTCTTCAGCAATATTATTTGAGGTAAATTGCAGTGATACTGGCGTTTTATCAGTGGTAGTGCTATTTTCGGTGTTATTATGGTATTGTTGCAGTGTTTTTTGTGATGTAATTGCGGATTTGCGGTGGTGTTATTTGTAGTATTATTGTGGTATTATTACGATGATATTATAGTGTTATTCACAGTCTTATTTAGGTGTCGTTCTAGTATTATTGAGGTGTTATCGTTGTGTCATTTAAGTGTTATTGTGATATTATACAATTGTTATTGTGGCGTTATTCAAGTGTTATTGAGAGCAAAGCTGTTATATTAGAGATGTTAATCAAATCACTTTTGAAGATAAATAATGGATGCAATATTGTTACATTTATACTTATTTTTGACACATTTAAGTCAAGCAAATTATGTAATTGAAGAATTTGTGATAAATTTTACCTCACGTATGAAATTCATCATCATGCTGATATATGATTTTGTGGGTTGGG
Organism: Phalaenopsis hybrid cultivar; assembly: GCA_002079205.1. Taxonomy (NCBI): domain Eukaryota; kingdom Viridiplantae; phylum Streptophyta; class Magnoliopsida; order Asparagales; family Orchidaceae; genus Phalaenopsis; species Phalaenopsis hybrid cultivar. The sequence continues at coordinate 31,498 of JXCR01142579.1, forward strand.
ACGTAAACAAATCCAACTATGTTGGATTAATCATGAGTGAATATTTATGAAATTGGAACAACAAATAAAAAAAAAAAAACAAATAATATTCGTTTTTCTTTGTATACTGACCTGTATGAGACAATCCGACATTGAACACAAGTTTGGACACATGGTTAGAATTAGGTAAATGTGGTGTTACCTATAATAAAACTCAAATTGATATATAATGATATACCTTTTACTCTCCTGTTCTTCACCCATTACCCTTTTAATCTAGAATTAGATATTCACTTAGGGTGCAACTTCACTGTGTCATTCGAGTTAGATTCTTTATTAACTAGTTTTTTTTTCTTTTTTTTTTCTTTTTTTCTGTACTGAGATCTTCTGCCACTTAATATGTCATCAACATCGAGTCATAATTTTTTCAAAGATTCCAACATGCATTGCTCAGCTGCTTTATTCTTTTGTACTTTGGTAAAAAATTGATATGCAAACTTTTGGACGTGTGATCGAAATATGAGTCCACTTGAATTAGCATTCCACATTTGTGCCTCTTTGAGATGCTTATATCTATAGCTGTTATAGGTAGCCCTTTTTGCATGAGTTCAACATCTCAATAGAAGATATTTATCATATATCTTTGTTATATTTTCTAAGTTGAAAACTCGTAGAGAATGAGCGCATAATAATCTCATCATTTCAAATTTTTTGCTACTGCATTTAATCTTGAAATTGGACTTTTTAAATTTAACAACTCAAGGTTTGTTTGTCCACTGATCAACTAAATGCTTAATGCAATATGTAGAATCACAATTTACAAAGAATTCTACAACGAGACCACATGACCTGTGTAATATATCATCCTTAAACATTGAGTACAACTTCCTTGAATAAAATGAAGTTGTCTGCCTCAATACTAGGTTGCTTTAACCTATGGGAGTAATTACAGACCGAGCACACTTGAAATTCTCGTCCTTCAAATTCTCCTTTTTTTGTTTTAATGACATTTTCAAGGCCCAGAAAACAATCGGTTATAGAATTTGTTGGCTTTGAGACATCATGACAAATATTATTATTGGACTCACTTCTTTACATTAATAAAATTCTCATTCTAAATATTTCTTTATTAAACGTTGTTGACCACTTATATCTAATGTTGTACAAATCATCTAGCCAAAACATTGTCATGTAGATTTCCTTTCTCAATCATCACCTCCCAGATATGTTCAAATTCCTCTTCAGAACCGCATTTGCTCATGCATTTATACAAAATATTACTTATTGTCTTATTACCCACCCCACAATGAACTTTCAAAAGAAATTTCTTTTAAATATGTCACTGACATAATCTATGTCGTGTATTTAGCAAAATATCTTCTATGGCTCTTGTCATTACTTGATCCTGATTAGTGTAGATTGTTGTTGGATGCTTGTCATCTATGACATGCATGTGGACTTCAATATAACATGGCCGTGTTTGTTATATTTTTTAATTATATTGGTTGTATTTTTGAGACAACTCAAAAATACAACAAATACAACTATATTGTACTGAAGTTGACATGCATGCAAATTTTGCACCTAATAATTTTTTCAAGATTAGACACCCACTCTTTATTTTGGCTATTTGGGAAAGTTCAGTGATATACAACACAAATATAAAAAAATTACATAAATTCATTGTCAGAAAATGTGATTCACATACCAGCTTCATTTTATTCTTATGGAACTCCATAAAATCACATTAGATATATTCATTATCCATTTGGTGAGAGACGTCCTTAGAAAAGAGTATGATTGTTAGATATTGGAAAAGGCTTACTTTGAAAAATTAAACTATCCTCTGAGATAATATGTAATAGACCTCGCTAATTTGTCTAAGGGTCCTTTAGCAGTGATCAAAGGTTTCCAATGCTAGTGATGTCAATATTAAGGCATCTAATAAGTATTTCTTAATATTATCAAAAGCATATTAACAAATTTTATTCAAATAAAATTAGATTTTTTTTTCACCAATACTATAAATGATTGATATCTACCAAAAAGATTGGAAATGAAATACCTAAAAAAATAAGTTTTAACTAAAGGGGTCTCTTATGAGTCAAATTTTTAAGGTGTCATTTTTAGAATGACTTTAATTTTTATATAGTCAATTTTAATAATTCTGTGAAACAATAAATCTTAGGTTGTTTTTTAGNTTAAGTTTTAACTAAAGGGGTCTCTTATGAGTCAAATTTTTAAGGTGTCATTTCGAGAATGACTTTAATTTTTATATAGTCAATTTTAATAATTCTGTGAAACAATAAATCTTAGGTTGTTTTTTAGAAAATTATAAATACATTTTATAAGATTCATTTTTAACTTATATTTTTCATAATTTAAAATACAAGTCATAACTTATATTTTTATACATTAAAATATAAGTCTTAAATTAATGAATTGATCATCAAGAAATTTACTTTCAAGAACAATGTTATTCATATAGCATTCATTCACTTCATCAAATATTTGGGTAATTTCAAACTGATAGGTTGCACTAGTTTTTCTCAACTCGAAAGGTATAACCTTACAATAATAAATGACTATCAAATTTATAAATGTTCTCAGTCATTTACCTTATGGGGTTATTGTAATCTAGATAAATCCAGATAAACCATCCATTAAAAAAATAATGATTTAGCATAGGCTATGCCAACAATCAATTTGGTGAGGGAATTCATCCTTTAGATACTTTTTTACAATTCATGAAATTAATGCAAAATTAAAATCAATCCACCTTACTTATGGACATTAATACTATTAGAAAATCGGGTCAGGCACAATTCCTAATAAATGAACTTGATATTAATCAAATTCTTTGTCTCTTCAATAATCAACTTCTCAATATTAGGATATATTCTCCTTGGTGCTTGCTTAACAATAAAATATTAGATTTTGATTATAATTTCGAAGAGATACTTTTAATTGCAAGACTAGATATTTTAGAATAATTCCAAGCAAAGCAGTCACAATAGTTTTTAAAATAATAGGATAAATCATTAAAAAATAGTTTGCTAATGAAGGTAGGACGTGGATCATCTTTTGTATCTGAATTTATCTCATTCAACTCATTAATCATGGATTGAATACCAGCTTCTAAATGTTTAAGTGTGTTAATATTCTCTAAAGAACCATCCTTAAAATTATGAATTTATCCTAATAAATCTAAGATTAGTCAGTGATTTTCTATACTACTGAATCAGGGTAGATAATTAAAATTGCTCCTATTGGGCACAATACAAATTTAAACCATTTATCTCATCTCATTACATCAAAAACTCAGTGTAGTAGGAAAGATGTTTTTTCATATAAGAAAATTTCATCACATAAACATAATTTAGTAGTATCTGTTTTAAACTTTGCATTTAAATTTTGCTAGTTAATATTTATTTAGTTTTGATAGTATTTAAAGCATTCAAAATTAGTGACAGTAATTTTATTATATTTCTGTGATTTTCTTAGTTACTTTATCATCTCAAATTGAAACTTCATCGTGGGATCGATATTTGAGACTTAAATAGAAAGTCATATATTACTTAATAACGATACGTATACTTGTGTAGAATCTCAATATTAAGTGCTTAACATTATTATTCATAAAATGCCGCATCATGTTTTTGGCATCATTGTAAAGCAGAGTCAACTTTATAAATTTTAAACAATTATATTTTCCAGGATCAAGTTTTTGGCGTCATTGCCGGGGAAGGTAACGGTAAATTAAATAAATTTGGTAAATTGGGAATTTTAGAGATATTAAAATACAAATTATCAAAAAAATATATAAAATCAAAAATCCAAAAAATATATAATTATATATTTAAGAGTATTTTGAAGAAATTTTTTTTTGCTTATTATATTTGTTTATGTGAAATATTTGATTTGAAGATTTAGTACCTTACGATTCGGAATTAGAATATACTATTAGAGAAATTCAAAAACAACAAAAAGAAATTAAAAATTTGAACAAAATGGCGAATAACTTAGATAATCAAATAAATGAAAATCGACAAAGACCTTTAAAAGATTATGTTAATCCGACAACAGATGATTTTCACTTAACTATTCAAAATTTTAATGTTGTTGCTAATTCATTTTAGCTTAAACCTCTTATTATCCAAATGGTACAAAATAATCAGTTTGGAGGAGCACCTATTGAAGATCCTAACTTACATCTTGTTGGTTTTCTTGAAATTGTGCTACTTTAAAATATGACGAAGTGTCTAATGATGGTGTTAGGCTCAAACTTTTTTCTTTTTCACCGAGGGATAAAGCTAAAGCTTGGTTAAATTCATTAGCACCTGGACCTATCAGAACTTCAGGAGAACTATCACAAAAAATTTTGGCTAAATATTTTCCACCCTCGAAAACTGCTAAGCTTAGAAATGATATTACATCATTTTTTCAGTTTGAAGGGGAATCAATATATGAAGCCTGGGAAAGAATTAAGGATCTCTTTATAAAATGTTCACACCATGTTTTACCAAATTGGTTAATAATTCAAACTTTTTACAATGGATTAGTAGGATCACTTAGATCTATTATAAGATTTTATTGTAAGTGGATCACTAATGTCAAAACCTTTTGATGAAGCATAATAGAAGAAATGACTACTAACAATTTTCAATGGTCATATGAACGGGTAAATTCTAAAAGAGTAGCTAGTATTCATGACTCTGATGCAATGCCTATTTTAGCATCTCAATTTGCTGGTATATCAAAGAAGATTGATCAAATTGGATTGAACTATTCTCAAATACCACCAGTATTAGAGGAAATTTTACTAGGACAGATAATTGATACTCAATCATCTTAAGAAACTTTAAATGCTAAAATAATCTAAATAACAATCTCTATTCTAACTATTACAAGCCTGAATGGAAAACTCACCCTAATTTTAGTTGGTATAATTATAACAATTCAATGAACCCCTCAGGAAATTTAAACAACCAAAGAAATCCTAATTATTGGCCTTATTATCCTCCATGATTTAACTCTAACCCTAACACACAAGTTAAGGAAAAGAAGTTGATGATGGAAGAACTAATGTTGAATATGGGAAATCAAATACAAAATCAATGGGCTGCTATAAGAGATATTGAAAATCATTTAGAACATATTGTTACTGCACATAGTAATAGACCTTCAGGAAATCTTCCGAGCACTGTGGAAGTTAATCCAAAAGATCAAAATAAGGAGAAAATTAAAGATATTCAATTACAAAGTGGAAAATAAGTTGAAACAAGAATCCAAAGAGAAATTGAAGTTGATGAGGAGAATGAAGAGATTGAAAGCAACCATAATGAAAATGAACAAACGCAAGTTCCCTTAAAAAAAACATTACCTCCATTTTCTCAACGATTAAAGCAGAAGAATAAAGACAAAGAATTTACAAAAGTTTTGGAAATCCTGAAAGAGTTAACAATAAACATTCCTTTCATTGAGGCTGTGAAACAAATGCCAAGTTATGTGAAATTTATGAAAGATATACTAAACAAGAAAAGGAAGTTTGTAGACCATGAGATTGTTGCACTCAGTGAAGAGTGCAGCACTATTATTTAGAAAAAGCTTCCTGAAAAGTTAAAAGATCTTAGTAATTTTACTCTACCTTGTGCAATTACTGAAAAAATTTATGGAAAAGCCTTATGTGAATTAGGAGCGAGTATCAATCTTCTGCCTCTATCAATTTTTAAATGTTTAGAATTAAGAGAGATTTCCCCTACTACTGTAACTCTTTAGTAAGCTAATCGATCAATAACTTATCTTAAAGGATTTATAGAAGATGTATTAGTAAAAGTGGATAAATTTATTTTTTCTGTAGACTTTATAGTATTATATATGGAGAAAGATAAAGAAATTCCTATTATTTTTGGGAGACTATTTCTTGCAACAGGGAGAGTTGTGATAAATGTGCAAAAAGGAGAATTAATAATGAGAGTTAATGATCAAGAAGTAAAATTTAATATTACAAAATCTATGAAATATCATGTAATGGAAAAAAAATAATGAATGTTTTAGGATGGAATTTATTGATTATATAAGTAATGAGAAATTTAAATAAGAGTTTGAAGAAAAATTAAGGCAAGAAGAATTTAGCGAGAATGAGAATGAAACAAAAGAAGAAAATTTAGAATATATTCATGACAAATTTGAAACTACAGATTTGTTAAAAATTGATAATAAAAATCTTATTTCTTCAAGTATTAAACCACCTGAACTAGAACTAAAATTATTACCTGCCCATTTAAAATATGTGTTTTTAGGAGATTCATCTACATTGCTTGTTATTGTATCTTCTAAGTTAACTGAAATTCAAGAATAAAAATAAATAGAAATGTTAAAAAGATATAAAAAAAGCTTTTGGATGGACTTTAGCTGATATTAAAGGAATTAGTCCTTCAATTTGTATGCACATAATTCTATTAGATGATCAATACGAGCCTAAAGCTGATCCTCAGAGGAGATTAAACCCAATAATGAAAGAAGTTGTTAAAAAAGAAATTTAAAAATGGTTAGATGTTGGAATTATATATCATATTTCAGACAGTATTTAGGTGAGTCCAATTCACTGTGTTCTAAAGAAAGGAGGAGAAACTGTTGAAGCAAATGAGAAAAATGAATTAATTCCAACAAAACAAGTTACTAGTTGGCAAATTTGTATAGACTATAGAAAATAAACATGGCCACCTGGAAAGATCACGTTTCCTTTACCTTTTCTAGACCAAATGTTGAATAGATTGGCTAGAAATAAATTTTACAGCTTTTTAAATGGATATACTGATTATCATCAAATTTCAATTCCTCCTGAGGATCAAAAGAAGACAACATTTACATGCCCTTATAGAACATTTGCTTCTCATAGAATGTCTTTTGGACTATGCAATGCACCTACGACATTTTAAAGATGTATGATGTCAATTTTTAGCAATTTGATTGAACATGGAATGGAAGTGTTTATGGATGATTTCTCTGTATTCGGGACTTCATTTGAATTGTGTTTAAATAATTTACAAAAAGTTCTGGAATTATGTGAAAAAATTAACCTAATACTAAATTGGAAAAAAATGTCAATTTATGGTAACAGAAGGAATTGTACTTGGGCATAAAATTTCTAAAATGGCATGGAAGTAGATCCTGCAAAAATTCAAGTTATTAAAAAATTACCACCTCCTACAACGGCAAGAGGGCTAAGAAGTTTTCTAGACCAAGTTGGGTATTTTTGGTAGAATTGGGGTGCCAACCACCATAAATGAGCTATGGACCAATAGAAAATCCCATTTGGGTCCTCTATGTACTTGTCTTAGTTAAACCCTAACCTAGGGCTAGTTGGTTTAAGGGACCATCAACATGAGTCTCCCAAAAGATCAAGGAACCAAAACTAGGAAATTCTTGGGTTTAGGGTTGTGAATCATTGTGGGTGAAGGTGAGTGCAAGTGAGTTCCTTAGCTCTAGACAAACACCCAAGGTCAACCCTAAAGTTAAACAGTGCTATGGGAACTCTCCTTGAGCTCCCTCGTAATGACCCCACCTACTAAGTGCTAGAGGTCATGACCAATATGTAGAGCTTCAAGTTGAGCAAGGAGGAGTTTAGAATTTTTAAAGGTGAGGGTTCCTTTTTCTAGTTTTCTAAGAATAGTCAATAGGAAATTCCTATGGCTAGACCTTAGGCTACTAAAGAAGAAAATCTAAACCTCAACCAAAAGTGAGGTCAACAAATGGACCCCCAATAGGTGTAGTGTGGTGGACAAGCACACCGCGTGTATCGGCGTTGACCGACGAGATCAATAAGACCAATACAAACTCTTAAGTCAATAGTCGTAGAAGGAGGTGTGAAATTATGTGTGTTATTTGTTTTTGTTGGGGAATTAACATGTGAATATTTGATTGAAATCAAGAAGTAGGAACTCTCGCTGGGGATTGGAGAGTGGGTTTGAGTTATCAAGTATCAGGTTTTTGTAGAGGATGGGACTCAGTATGTAAGTGCTGACACTAAGGTGTGAATTGAAATTTAGGTATTAATTTCACAAGAAGGTCAGAAGTTAGGGACCAAACTCGAAATGAGGGAACAAAAGTTAAGGACTGATTCTAAAAATGAGAATTGAAAGTTAAGGATCAATCTTAAAAGAGAGTTGAAAGTTATGGACCAACCTTAAAAGGAAAGGAATCAGAAGTTAAGGACTGATTCTAAAATGATAATTGAAAGTTAAGGATCAATCTCAAGAGAGAGTTGGAAGTTAAGAACCGACCTCGAAAGGAAAATGAATCAGAAGTTAAGGACTGATTCCAAAATGAGAATTGAAAGTTAAGGATCAATCCCAAGAGAGAGTCAGAAATTAAGGACTGACCTTGAAACGAAAGGTATCAGAAATTAAGGACTGATTCCAAAAATGAGAATTAAAAGTTAAGGATCAATCTCAAGAGATATTCGGAAGTTAAGGGCCGACCTCAAAAGGAAAGGAATAAGAAGTTAAGGACCGATTCTAAAAATGAGAATTGAAAGTTAAAGATCAATCTCAAGAGAGAGTCGAAAGTTAAGGACCAAACTTGAAAGGAAAGGAATTAGAAGTTAAGGACTAATTCCAAAATGAGAATTGAAAGTTAAAGATCAATCTCAAAAGAGAGTCAGAAGTTAAGGACCGACCTCAAAAGGAAAAGAAATCAGAAGTTAAGGACTGATTCCAAAAATGAGAATTAAAAATTAAGGATAAATCACAAAAGAGCGTTGGAAGTTAAGGACCAACCTTGAAAGGAAAGGAATCAGAAGTTAATGACTGATTCCAAAAGGAGAATTAAAAGTTATGGATCAATCTTAAGAGAGAGTCAGAAGTTAAGGACCGACCTCGAAAGGAAAGGAATCAGAAGTTAAGGACTGATTCCAAAATGAGAATTGAAAGTTAAGGATCAATCTCATTAGATAGTTAGAAGTTAAGGACCGACCTTGAAAGGAAAGGAATCAGAAGTTAAGGACTGATTCCAAAATGACAATTGAAAGTTGAGGATCAATCTCAAAAGAGAGTCGAAAGGAAAGCAATCTGAAGTTAGGGACTAACTCTAAAATGAGAATTGGTGGTGTTGAATCGAAAGATATGTGTCATGTGAAAAGGTTGACATTGTTGAAGAAGATATATGAATTTTTTGTGAGGTTTTGTGCAGAACTTGAAATTTCGCGAGGATGTTAAGAAAATTTGTGCAGACAAAGGTAGTCATGCTGCGCGAGCAAAGAGTAAGAGACCTCAAAATTGAGAGAATCAACTCAGCAGATTTATTTTCTTTTCTTATTGTTTTTATCACATTTAATTATCAAAATATTTTTCAAAATTTAATTTTAGTTGGTTGATTTTTTCAAAAGAGAGTTATTTTGTTGTTTGTTTGTTTATTATTTTTATTTAAATTTTATTATCGTTAAGTTTTTTTTATTCTTTGTTCATTGTAATCTCAAACCAACGTATGATTCATGGCTTTTATCCATCGCTCCAGAAGGGCAATTGAACAAACAGACAAATTTCTGAAATAAACTTCATTAATCAACTCCAATTAATGTTACAGATTCAGTGTAGGCCAACGCCTAAAAAAAATTACAATATGCTAACTGCATCAAAGAACATCCAAAAATGTTCCATGTCAAATACATATCATAGCCTGAGCATGTCTGATACATATCATATCTGTTGTAATGAAATGCAGTTAAATGGAAAGGAATCCTCTGAATGTCTGTCCCTAGTGTGGCAAGCTCCTGATCGACCATACCTTCTAAGCCACGCTTTAGGACAAGAGTTCCCTTTGCATGTACTTAGAGGTGCAACCCTCTCATGGCTCGACGGTCGTAGTTCTTCCATCTCTAGGTCTAATCGGAATCCATATGGCATTTTGTTATAATACATTCGTCGAAAGGTCACGGACACCATACGGTGTTGCACCCCTGGAATGTAGTGCTTAGTGATGTGTGCTCCGTTCCCTTTAAGGACTAGCACTAAACCAACAGCTAGCAGTATTTCCACGAATCCTCTAAATATATATTTCTTTTCCAAATAGAATATTGCTTTTTCTCATGAATTAAACCGTGCAGAAAGGTCTCACAAAGTCATGATGGTCAATGTGCGAAGGTATACAGTCCCCTTCATCATATATGTTGATGATACAGTTGTTAGGAACACAATCAGATGACAATATGCTCCATCAGATATTCTTTCAATCATCCATTTTATCATTGGAGGTAGTGGATCCACCTAATCTTGTCTGAGAATCCCAGGAGGATTTCCTTGTCTATCGTTGGTGAAGTTGTAACAGCAGCCGCACTGGATAGTGATCTTCCCCTTTCCTCGCATCCACTTTCTTGGCTCGGTATAGGTTTTTTCCATAAGCAGGCCTGCTCGACCTCTGTCTCTCAAGTCAAAAATACAGTCGAGAATGTTTCGTTCATCACTTTCTGAGAAGACCCTGGTGTATAATTCCAATCCTTCTAATATGTTGATGAATTCTCCTTGCACTTTTTCATAGAATTCAAAATTCCTTTTGTTTACTTTAATTATTTTGTAATATTCTATCGTACAGAGGATTGGCGGTTGTCGGGGATATTCCCTCATTTCAACATTTGCGGGAACCCAAGCTGTCGTTGTCTCTGTTTGCAGCAGAATGTATGACTCCGGCGTTTGACAGGACATATGGCCCTGTACCACGCGGGACATATGGCTCTGCATCCATCGGGTAATCAGTGGTCTAAGACCCATCATTAGTAGATGTGTACTCCTCTTAAGTGTTGTAGTTCGGGCACTCCACGAATGCCCATGTAGCTGATGTATGTGCTGGTATCTCAACTTTGCAGGTAGGGCAACCTGTACACAGAATATCTGAAGCTGGTAGTATTTCCGGCTCTGTAACAAATCCTGACTCATCATCTGTAGCAGGCAGGCTGGAAGAGGTCTATCTCATGCCCAGATCATAGATATCCCCCTCAGAAGTAGGAGTGAGCAAGTTCTCTGCCTCCTTCTAGCGTCTCTTTTCTTCTCGTAAGAAAGCCCTCTTGCTTTCAACGGCTAGCATTTCTACGCTAAGTTCTTTGTAGTGGAGCATCCGGTAGTATTTCATTATCGGTAGCGACTAGGTCCTCAATCGGCGTATCTATCATGGATGGTAGGCGGCTGGTCCCCTCCATTAGGTCTTGTTGTACCATCACATTCATTTCCCTCAGTGATGAATTGTCCTTGGTACTCAACCTTAGTAGTGTGGGCAGCCCTTCATTTTCCTGTCGACTGACAACATCCATTAGAGGCCCCTCATAATCCATGTTGACTTGACTAAATTCCATGTCAAGGTCTATAGTACCACCTTGCGGCATCATTTCCTCATTGAGTGCAAGGTTCCAACCATCTTTAATAGCAAAGATCAGCCTCTGGCCTGATATTTCTCTGTATACGATAGGAAAAATGTAAGTAAGCTGAAACTTAGCGTGAACAAGAACAAAACACAATATTTATTAAAGGAAATATTAGTTTATTTTGGAGATAAAATTTTTATTTATGTGTGTATTTCATTTAATTTTGTAGAATATCAAGTTTAAAAAGAGAAAATTGAAGTGTGTAATTTCAAAAATTTTCTTTATGTTGAGGTTAATCTTATTACAAAATTTTTGGACTTGGTCATAGACATTTGGCCAAATAAATAACCCCAGAATAACCAGAGTTTCAAAATTTCAAATCAAGTGATGTCAAGCAATGTCAGGTTGCATAGTATGTCTTCAGGTATCATCTGTAGATCGGCAACATGGGTCTTTCACCACGGAAATCCACTAACTGGTAGGCCCCTCCCAAGTTGGCTCGAATTTTCCACCTATCGTGCGACATGCAAGAATATGTATTTTGAGCCCGAGTACGAGGTCACCAACTTTGAACGTCCTTAGGCGGACCAATTTGTCATGAGTTTGTACCATCTTTGCCTAGTAAAGTGTCGGCACTATTTTTGGTGTGGGGTTTGCCCGTAAGAAGCTGTCGGTCATCGGAATTGAAATCCCGTTGCCCGCTTCGGAAGGAC
>JXCR01142581.1:19696-30807 GCA_002079205.1 Phalaenopsis hybrid cultivar
CAAAAATAGCAAGAAGTCACACATCATCAGATTTGAATGCAACACAAAATATTAATATTATTTGAGATATTAAACCTGAAATATCTTCTATTTAATGAACTCCATAAATAAATTGTGGCACATTTCATTCAATCAAATCATGTCTAATGTCCTGACATAAAATTTTCCAAAAAAGGGCAGGCAAATGCACTCATGAGGGAATCCCTTACGAGACCCCTATAAGCTCTTAGCATCATCCTCAGGATATGACTTTGATAGGAGTCAACAAAAGTCATTCAAGCTTCAATAGCAGGCCAGTTGAATCATTAAAATCAGGACTATTTAGATTCTCCAACATCACTAATTTATTGCAACAATGTCTTTCATGTTTAAGGATATTATGTTTAGATATATAAGTATGTTAAATTATGTGTATGCATGTAAATGATGATGTTTATGCTCGTTTAATGATAATAATAATACTAACTAAAAATTGCGCTCATTAGATGTAATGGTTAAGTGACAATGGCCTTTTCTGCAATTCAATACACATATTCTAATTCATTGCATCTTGATCTTAAAAATGATTTTGCACTTAGAAGTCCTAATCCATTTTTTTTAAATGATTAAACACAAATATGGGGTGGGCAGTAGGGGTGTAAACGAACCAACGAACAGAGCTTGTGTTCGTGTTCGATTCGTTTGAAATTTAGTTTGTTTGAAATAAGTTCGTGCTCAAAATTGTTCGTGAAGTCACTGTTCGTGTTCGTTTCTTAACGAACGAGCCGAACACGAGCTGTTAGCGAACGACGAGTCAGTTTGACATCCCTAATATTAATATATATAAATAATATATTATATTAATTATATAACTTATATTATATAAATATATAATATTTATATTAGTATATTTCTAATACAGTATATTAATATATTATTATTATTAATTTATAAATTTAATTTTTTTAAATATCATAAATTTTTTATATATAATTATATTAAATTATTTTATATTTCGAACAAAAAACGATTCGAACACAAACGAACGCATCACTGTTCGTGTTTGGTTCGTTTAACTAACCGAACGAAAAAAATTTGTTCACATTCGACTCGTTTACTTATCGAACGAATCGAAGACGAACTCATTGGCGAACCAAACATGAACACGAGCTTTTTTGACAGCCCTAGTGGGTACCAATACAAGCAAGATTTCGGACAGTATATAATTTCTCCCATAGATTTGTAGATCACAAGTCAATAGCGGCGGAATAAATTTCTTTTTTGGAGGGGACAAATTGCCCAGCTAATGCAACGAAGAACAAATTGGCCAGATCCTTCGTGGACCCGCCTCCGCAAGTCGCCGATGTGCCATCCTGCTTGCCAATGCGGGTGGATTGTAGCTTATTTTGTCGGCTCTCGGTTGGCCATTATAGCTGTGGTAATATTTGATGGAGGGAAGGAAATAGAGAAGAGAGGAACTTCGAATTTTTTATTGGAATAATAATAGCTATAGGATCTGACAAAAATATTCGCAAATCTTGGCTTTGATGTCTTAAATTATTCTCACATGGAGGTTGATTTTATGTCACGCGTAGCACGAAAATTAATGTTATTTATTATTGGTAGGGGTGTAGACGAGGCTCGTGTTCCGCTCGTTTATATTTGGAGCTCAAAAAATGTGTCTGTGTTCGGCTCGTTTGCTTGGCGATCCGAACACGAGCCGTTCACGAATAGAAAGTCATTTTTTCAACCTTGATCACGTAGTCATATGATGTTAAGGATTCGGGCAAGATTTAAAACATCATTTGAATATAATATAATAAATTTTATTTTATTTTCTTAATTAATACTTTTAATTGATTATAAATCTTTGTAGTCTTGTAGTCAATTAATTTTTTTGAAAATACTATATATATATANACGAGGGAGCCCAAGCGCAGAGCCCAGGCGTAGCTCGTGTTGTGTTCGAGCCCAAACGCAGAGCCCAGACGCAGCTCGTGTTCGGCTCGTTTATATTTCGGGCTCAAAAAGTGTGTTCGTGTTCGGCTCGTTTGCTTAGCGAGCCGAACACGAGCTGTTCATGAATAGAAAGTCATTTTTACAATCTTAATCACGTGGTCATATGATGTTAAGGATTGAAGTAAAATTTAAAACATCATTTGAATCTAATATAATAAATTTTTTTTCTATTTTCTTAATTAATACTTTTAATTGATTATAAATCTTTGTAGTCTTGTAGTCAATTATTTTTTTTTTTAAATAACACTTATATATATATATATATATATATAATTGATTAATAATATGTCGAGTCAAAATGAGCCGAACACGAACGGACAAATATTTATTCTTGTTGTTTGTGTTCGGCTCTTTAACTTAGCAAACGAGCCGAACACAAGCTTCTTAATGAGCCGAACACGAGTTGTTCGTGAACAACGAGCTGTTTTGACAGCCCTAATTATTGGAGCTGTTGTTTGGATTTTAAGCAGGGGAATTTAGAGACTCTGAATTCTGCATTTTATCAACTCTCACATGATTGGTGGTAGTTTTATGAAAATATCACATGATTCGTGATTAAGCCAAAAGAGCGACCTATCCGGAGCAATGATGCAAAAAATTTTTCTTACTGAGAGAATATTGCACGGACTTAAATTTGCATCTGTAGTCCAGTAAAAACATGTCACGTGATAAGTGTGTCCCACTGTAATATACTGGAAAAAGAGGTGATATTTGGGAGGTGCATATCTAATATTTTCTACTCTTTTCAGATCCCATGAAAGTAATTTGAATTTTGAGAAATTTACGTAGGTACTATACAAGTCATTTGTACTTACATATCTAACACATAAACTTTGATATTTAGATTTATAAAACTTCGGTGGCATGACCCCGACGCATGAAAAAGGTGAAGTACGCTTTTAAAAGTTAATAGTATTGATGCTTTTGATGTGAAATTGAAGAATAAAGTGTTGCAAATATGAAAGTTTAGGCGCTAGACATGTAAATACATAAAATTTGTATGGTGTGTATGTAAATGCCCCCAAAAAATTTACTAGATCAATTGGTCTGAGTGATATTTCATGACTTATGAATATTGAGTATTAAATTAGTGAAAAATAGTATTACTATTTGATGATTATAGCATTTAACTCATAATAAAATAATTTTAATATTGATTATCTGATCGATTTAACATTCAAGCAGGAGGAGCCCGCCCAACCATGCATAGTTGATATCCAATAAGTAGCCTTTGTTGAGTTTATCAGATAAAGCCATTGCAAGTGCTTAACTGCTCTTATATGATCAAACCATTAGCTGCCATGTAAGATTGTTAGTTTGGCCAAGTATGAATATGTGATGCTAGCTTTGGCATTTCTTTTGAAAAAAAAAAAATCTTTTTATGTATTTGTTGGATCTTGATTTGTTCGTGAGCTCACAGCTCAAAGAAAGAGTTAGAAAGGAGCATGAGTGAATTAAGGAAAAAAAAAGACGAGAATGCTCTCTCTCGTGGAGTTCTAATATTTTGGGATGTATTCCCTATTACATGAATTTCTCTTTATTTATAGAATGTTCTTAAATATAATATAAAACAAGTACTAACTGTATGCAAATCTCAAAGAATCTCTGATTGATCTATTTTTGTCTCGTTAAAATTTGGATATGATATTTATTATTGTTATTGGTAATGTCATATTTTAATGTTTGTTCCCTATGCACCCGTTTGGTCAAGTTAAATTAAAAAATGTCATGTGGTTCACACTTAAGGAATATAACATTGGATATATAAGAGGAACAGAGAAGGAGAGAGAGATAAATATAGTGCACAATGACAAATTCTGAGAGAGTAGATTTAATAGTTTTTTTCTTGAAGAAATGACCAACTATTTAAGGATCATAGAGGGTATCTAGTAAAGTCATATATTTGTCCATATTTTGATAGGAAGGTTACAATTAAATAATGCACTTCTTCATATTTGTAACTGATTTTGGGATCAATAACTGATGTTGGCATCGTTCCATATTTATAACTACTAAAAAGGAAAGCATTTAATGACTTATTGGTGTTGTCTTTCGGTCATCTGACAATTGCTCAGTCGACTCTAAGGTCTTCAATCAGCCTCCTTGAGAGAATTCTCAACAAAGGCCCTTACGGTGAACTTGGACCATCAGGCAGATAGCGTATCACCATAATCTGACTAGCATCTCTTTGGACAAATGGGCCTTATGAGATGATTGGAATGATATAGGGGTGTCCTTTGGCCATATCTGTGAAGAATCTCATAATCATTCGAGGGAGCTAGCTGTAGCTGACTGTCCCTCAGACTCGATGCCTCTTGTCCTTTTGTTCCTATGAGCTTTCATTCGTCAGCTCATGGTTCTAACTGAATGGAATGACACTTTGCGTCTTCATATTTTGACTCCTGATGCAATCCTTCGATTTCCACATAGCGAGATCCTTACTAATATATCACTATTATTTCAAATTTGTTTCATCCAAATTTATCAGAGTTTTTTTAAAAATCTATTTGGGGCAACTACAGCTTTTTGTAAACACGTTTGAAAAAGTTTGAACTGTAAACAATTATCTATACGAAGAAAAGTGAAAAATATTAAAAAAAAATGAAAATGATTTTGTCTTGCAGCGTCAGGCTAAGCAAACATAAAAAACTTTGTGGATGTTAGCGTAAGAAAAATTCACATCATAGAAATCCAATATGAGGTTATGATCTTATGGACTAAATCATCATATTTAAACACAAATTCTTAAGATGATGCTTCGTCCACAATGCCCCCATAATACTTCTTCTTTATATATTCAACTTAACAAACAAACAAAAAAAAAAGAAATTGAAACAAGTTTTCTTGTTTGTCCGGCAGTTTCAGCTGCTTGAATGTCTCAATTGTTAAATTATAAGGGTAATGAAAATGACAGTTTATCTTTCAAAAATAAAGCCGGAGATATAAAAACTTGGAAAAAAATTGTGAAAGAGCTCTGAAACTTGGAAAAAAATTGTTTTTGTAAGACGTACGCAGCGTTGCGTACGTCTGTAGGTTACAGAGAGGGTATTAGGGGTTATATTCGCGTTATACATCCTACAACCTCCCTGTAACCTACTGTAACTTACAAGTAACCTACATATATATGAAAACAGAAGCGTGGAACTTACTAGAAGTTAAAAGTATGTTACATGTATGTTACAGGGAGGTTACAGGGGGTATAACGCGGTTATAACATCTCAATACCCTCCATGTAACCTACTGACATACGCGACGCAAATTTTTTTCCTGAAACTTGGGGTCAACTTTAATTTATTGTATTTATATTTTAACATAAAATGAAATATATTTGAAAACTTCAAATTAAGTTAGTTTTTTGTTTAATATCACTTTAGTTGATTTATGCAATGCCAGAAATAAGTCTACGATGAACAAGGATGAGTCTGTGTGGTGATGATAGTGATAGTGGCGGCCGCTGGCAACACTGGTAATGGTGGCTTGCCATAATAATTATTTTGAAGTACTCAGTTTGACAAAAACATGCGATCTGAGGCATGGAGTCAGCCGGTTTGCAGAGCTGGATGGGATCGGACAAGACATATTCATCCTCCAAGTAAAATAATAACTAAGGCATTTCATTATGCCTTCGGAGCTCGGACATAGAGTTGCATCCAGATAACAGACATGATACAGTGGGATAGAGCAGGAGCTTGGGCTTCCATTGTATCACATCTGTTGTTCGGACACAGACTATGTGGATATAGCGTACTCAACTTGATTACAAGAACTTGCCTACTTGCCACGATAGCGGCCAAAAAATAGAGGTATTGCCGAGGATTATCTGCTACTGAAGTATGCTTGAAAGGAATGATGGTTAAGACGAGGCTTTATCTAAAGAATATTATAGCACCCACATCAGAGAAGAAGATAAAAGGGTAGAAAGAATATCTCTTAGAATTATTTGTAACTTTTCAATGTATGAATCAACCCACTTATAAATTATAATTATTACAACAAAAGGGGATCGAACCTCATATATTAGAGAGCTCTTATTTTCGAGAGAATTTTTTCTCTGTGTCTTAGGTCTAACCCTTCTATTCTAATTTTATTCTTAGGTGTGTTGATTCATGAACAAATCAAAATCCAATATATTCAAATGTTTTAAATTTATTTTGCGTATTTTTAAATTACGATCGTTTAATTATTTTAAAAAATGAATTAAAAATACACAAATTTAATTTTTAAAAATAAAATAAGCTCTATAATATATTCGGCTTAGTTTTTTATCTGTTCTATCTGATAATGTTACACGAAACAATATTTTAAGATCAGTAAGGTTAACTCACATATTATATCACTTTGATTCACACATCTCATTAATTTAATTTGTATAAGTATTGATATCAATGAGATTGGTTTCTTGTCTTGGAGAGAGATCCTCTATTTGTATATTGTGTGTTTATATATGTGATTTGAACCTTTTGTCACCACCTTCATAGATAAGAGTTTGGCTACATAGAATTATTTTTTGTTATTTTAAATTTATTTTTTTCTAATTTTATGTTCTTAGAGGCTCCCATAAATGAGTTAACATGATTTATAAACATCTTATTGAAATCACTCGAAACTTTTTTGTTAGAAGTATTGACCATAATACTGAACACCTTCATATAAGAAGAATTACGATAAGGAAATATAAATTGTTCATTGCTCTAAAGAGATATTATATTGATATTTAATGTGTCGTCACATTGTTACGAAGTTTCCCCAAATTTAATTTTTTTCCTTTTATGGCTTTGAAGTTACAATGTTAAAAAACATGAGATAATAATATAAATCATAGAAATTTTAATTTTATCAAGCTAAAATCTAACATGAAATGAGCAACTCAAGATAATTTAGAGGGCTTAAATTGATTATTTTTTTCTTATTTGGCTCATATTGATTCTAGACAAACTCAAAACAACATAGCCTATGCAAAGAGATTAGGACACTGCATTTAGCTCACAAGCATACAAATAATAATCAATTGATTCAAGTGACCAAAAGCCTTTACAAGTATTGAATTTTTTTTGTTTGAGGTGATTTGGCCCAAGTCAATCAAGCTCATTTTTTCCATACTTGTAGCTGAACATTTGCACAAGAGGGGCTACTATGAATGAGGAATAGTAATTAAATTCCCTAAATATTTATTGCATATGTAAAAAGCAGCATAATGCAACTGTTGAACAAGTAATATAAATTATTTTTATAGAGCTAACTTGATCCAAACCCCTTGAGAGAACTAATCTAACCCTTCAAGTGTCCTATAATTTTTCAATGAAGCCCATGAAGTTGCTTTCTAAACATTGAAAATACAAAGAGTGTACTCTATATCACTGGCTAGTTAGTAAATCAACCCATTCACTAAACTACTCATGCTGATGAGGATGCATGGAACATCATAGATGCTAATGATGGCCCAAATGGCAATCTTATATATGCTTTGGAAAATGGTTAAGTTTGTATCAAGGATAGGATTATGAGTGAAAAATAATGACAAGCATTGAAAAACTTAATCATTCATAAGCCAATTTTGTGAACTTTTCGAACGTCTGTGCTGGTCTTTATTGCTCTCCTTTCCAACTCTGTTGGTTGGCCTTGACAAAAAAAATTTCAGGTTATATTTTTTAAGATCTTTTATAAATATTTATTTGTATAGTTTTTTTGTGGAATTGTAATTTTATTATAATTGAAACAACTCTTAGAATATAACAATTATTTATTTATTTTTTCTAGATTTGAAAAATTAGAATGGGAATTGAACTACAAAAAGGGGATATTAAAGGTTCAAGCACTCAATGAGGATTTAATATTAAACTTATTTTAATAAAATTTAAACAATATAGAATTATAAGGGCGAGCATCGTGATCAAAAGT
Source organism: Phalaenopsis hybrid cultivar (assembly GCA_002079205.1). NCBI lineage: Eukaryota > Viridiplantae > Streptophyta > Magnoliopsida > Asparagales > Orchidaceae > Phalaenopsis > Phalaenopsis hybrid cultivar. Next base: position 27,593 of record JXCR01142581.1, read on the forward strand.
TCAAAAATTTACTTGGTACAGAAGGGATCATATATGAGTTCATTATTACCCGAACACCTTAACAGAACAATGCTGTTGTGCAAAAGAATAAAAACATCATAAAACATACCAAGAATATGAGAATGTATGTAGAAACGTCAAGGTAATTTTGGACAAAAACAGTGAACATTATTATTTATTTGATAAATTATGGTTCATCAGTATCTTTGAATGAATGCTTACCTGAAGAAGTATGAAGTGATCTATATCACCTGAAAGTATTTGGGTGTTCTACATATGTTCATGTTGATGCAAGGCCTAAGAGTAAACTTGATTTAAAATCTATCTAGTACACTTTCATTGGGTATAACTCAGATAATTTTTTTTATAAATTCTAGGACTATTAGAATCAGATGTTCATCATGAGCAGAGATTTGACATTCAATGAAATGGAGATGTACAATAATAGGAGCAGAATACATGACTTCTTTTTAGTTCTGTTTGAAATGTCCAAATATGTTGAGATAAAAGACCCAAGTGATCACCATGGTGGAGATAACGTGAGTACTCATTCATATGAAACACATGAAGTTCCTCGATCACCTAATATTGAAGTTAGGAGTTCTAATAGAATCTCGAGAAAGGCACAGAGGTATTCTCCTTTTTATACTATTGCTAATTGATAGCGGTGAACTAGCGGGTTATGAGGAGGCCACTCAAGTTGAAGATTTAAAGGAGTATGAGTTTATCGTTGATGATAAGATACAATCACTGATGACAAATCAGACATGGGATTTGTCAGTATTACTATATGATAAAAAAAAGCATTTCATAATAAATAAGTCTACATGCTGAAAGAGGAGACAAATGGTAGCAAGTGATGCAAGGAAAGACTTATTGTGAAGAGATTGCAATAGAAGGAAGGAGTTGACAACATTGAGTTTTTTTCTCTTATAGGGAAGAGAACTATTAGAGTTGTGTTAAGCTTGATAGAGGATGAAAATCTACATCTAGAGTAGATGGATATAAAAACAGTCTTTTATACGAAGATCTTGAAGAAAAACTATATATGGTGCAGTCACAGGGTTATGAGGTTTCAGGTAATATTACTTGGTTTGTAGGTTGATGAAAAGCTTATATGACATGTTTCATGCCTCGAGATAGTGGTACAAGAGGTTTAAAAGCTTCATATGAGATAGTGGATATATGAAGTGTCAAGAAAACCACTATTACTTCATCAAAAAATTTAGTAATTGCTATATCTTGCTTCTTTTGTATGCATATGAGATGTTAATTGTAGAAGCATTTATGAAGAGAATCAAGGACATAAAAGAAGAAATTATCAAATGAATTTGAGTTGAAAGAGTTAAGTCCAACCAAGAAGATTCAAGATGAGAATCAGTAGGGATATAAATGTAGGTATATTGAAGTTATCTCAGGCAGAATATGTTGAGAAAATCTTACAGAGGTTCAATATGATTATCAATTTCCCATCCCAACATAATCCTTTGGAGGTGTAGCTTTGATTACAAAAGCGCATAATCCTGTTTCTTTCGAGGTGTAGCTTCGATTATTAATCAATGGAAGCCCTCGATTTCCCATCCCAACATATTTATGATATTTAGCTTGTTTTTTATTTTTATTTCATTCTTTTAATTTATAGTCATTTCATCAAAATAAAATAAAATCGGACATCATTTTCATACCATATTTTCTTATTTAATGGAAACCTAATGAGCGCTCACATGATAAAGTCATTAAAGTCTGTTTCATCCGGTTGGTGCAATTATCAATCTACCAAGATAGCTCATGAATTAGTGATTTGAAATCTTCCAGTGCAAATTTATGAGATATTTTCAACATAATAATAATAATATTATTATTATTATTATTATTATTATTATTTTTAGAAAGATTTACATACATATCACTTATTTTTTATATATTTACATATCTGACATATAAACTTCAATCTTTACATTTTTCATGGGAGAAAATATGCACTATATTTTTTAGAAATTAAAATAATGATATTTTGATGTGATATGAAAGATTTGAGCATTATAAAAGTAAAGGAGTAAGATTTAGATGTTATACGTATAAATACTTAGGAATTGGGTGGTTTGCATGTGAATGTGAACTTTTTATTATTATTTATAATATTATTATTAATTTTTTATTGTATTAATTTTATTTTTCAATATGAAAATTGTTGAGTGTTAGAAAATGAGGGTTGTGATAATTTAACGTCGTAACGTTGCACAAAAATCTATTACACAAATATATCAGAAAAGTAGCATGAGGGGGAATAAGATTTATACTTAGAAAAACATTGAAAGAAAACAGATTATGGAGCCTAGCCTCATCGAAAAAAAATATTACATCAAGACTCCACACGTAGAGTTACATGCAAAGTCCAATGAAATCACATTATATGGAGGTGACAGAAAAAAAAAAATTTGGCCCAGTAACACAGGGGAATATCCCCCATGTGTTATTCTGGTGTTATTGTGTTCTCGGTATTATAATGACACATTAATAACACTTAAATAACACATCAATAATACTTAAATAACACACAATAATACTTGAATAACACACAATACCATCTAAATAATCTGGGATGATTATTCTCTAGTGTTATCAGACAAATTTTATTTTATTTTTATCACCTCACGTGGCGTGATTTCATTGGACTTCGTACCTAACTCTACGTGTGGAGTCCTGATATAATATTTTCTCAGCCTCATCAAAGTAATATCAACTATATATTTTTAAATACACGCTTCTCTTTTGTAGGGAGAATAGAGTTATAATTTTAAACTGAAAATTACAATTATGTAAGAAAAAAATATGATTGTAGGATTGTTCTAATAGTTAGAAATTACATCCTTTTCTCAAAAAAAAAAATTAATATCAAATAATCTGCACATCCAAGCAAAATTAAATAAAAAAGTTAAATTTGCATGAATACTTAAAGGAATCAAGAAACATAGTGTTTAGGTTATCATGAATAAATTCTTCTTATGAAAGAAACTTATCTTAAATAATTTATAGATTAGAAATAAATTATAAAATTAATTACAAATAAATTAGCATAATTATTCCAATCAATTCCACTCCGTATGCAATTATGAGTTTTCAAAACGTTGAAAACAGCCTTTCACACAGCACCTATCTAACTGCGGTGACAGCTTTCTGGCTACGATCTGACTTTTTCAAAAAAAAAAAAAAAA
>JXCR01142581.1:31999-83174 GCA_002079205.1 Phalaenopsis hybrid cultivar
TATTTTGATTATTTAATTTATATTTTTATTATAAAGTATAGCAAGAGATCTATTTTTTCAGAATTTATGCCTCTGATTTACCTTTATTTGATGTGGTAATTTGTGAAATTGAGAATGGTGGTTGTTTAGTCGATTTATTAGTTGATAGAAAATATTAAAAAAAAATTATTAAAAATTTGAAATTGAATTTCATGTACATCTATTTATATAGAACTCATACTAGAATTTAAATAATTCTTTAAAATAATATTTATTCACTTTCAAAAAAAGTATATATATTTATTCTATTTGATAAATAAAACTATTTATTTTGCCATAGGCCCAAACATAGATGCATGAGTTTCTAAAACGCTGACTTATAAAATTTCCTTAATTTCTAATATATATTTTTTGAAATTTCTTAAAATCCAGTTTAATTTTCGAATTTGGCACAAATTTTACTATAAAATAAGCATGCAAACGAACATTTCTTAGGGTCTGTCTGGGGGCAGATGTAGCTTATTGAATAATCTGTTGATAAGTTGGATGCAGTGACAATTACAAATTTTTATTTATTTAAAAAAGTCAAACTGCTGCCAGAAAGTTATCACTGCACCTACCTAGGTGCGGTTTGAAAACCCTGCTTTCAGCGTTTTCAAAACGCATAAGCTGCCAAAATGTTGTTTACCCAAACAGGCCAATTGTGATTTCAAAACGCCACAACACCAAATAAGCTGCCCCAAACGGACCCTTAAAAGTAACATACTGACATGATCATTTCATCTCAAGAATGGATTATTATTATTTGCTAAAATTTATCAAAATATCTTTTAAAAAAATCATCTTTATATTATTTGACTGTTTAGTACTAAAGGCTGATATAAGCACGGCTAGGTCCTAGCATTAGTTTAGAAAAGCTTTTGATTTACTCGTTAAGAAAGACAATTTGATATAGTTTTATGTCTCCAATTGTCTGCTTAATGTATTGTTTGAATTTTCTAATATAAAATTGGCCAACCCGGAAATTTTAACTGACGTGCACACCAAAGTTTATTTGGACCGTGGGGAACATGAAGCCTCCCCGAAGAGCCATCTCTTGGAATTCGTAGTTAAGAGAGGGCTTAGTTTTCCAATTTGGAATTTACAAACATACAAGTTAATTATTATGTATTTACATATCCAACATTTAAACTTTAATTTATATATATATATATATATATATATATATATATATATATATATCATACGTTAAAATGATATATATTTCACTTTTTAAAAGTTAAGATTGACAAATGAGTTATTTGAGTCGGTTAAATATAGAAAGTAAAACATTTGTGTTATATATCTAAATAGATTGGAATTGGTTGGTATGCATGTAAATGCCCCATTCGAATTTTAAGGAATGGTTAACACTCTGTTTGGGCAGCTGCAACTGTTTGAAGAGGCAGATGTGAAGTTTTTATAGGAGAAGCTGTTGCGAGAAAGCTTTTGTTAATTGGTGAAACGGTATGTCTTTCTGGATAGCTCAGCTATGTTGTAGCGATTTCTGAAATAAAATGTATTGCTCTTATTGTTGTATGTTCATCGTTTCAGAATGAACTCAAACATAACAATATATATATATCATAAATTCTCAGAAGATTATAAATCCAAAATATTATATAAAAATTTATAACACATTAACACTGATAAACACGAAAATGAAAATTATAATATCAACAAGTAATGTTATCATTATATTACTTTTAATATCAAAATGATCATGTTTGTTAGAAAACTTTATTTCCAAAACCTTTCTCTACACATGGTCACTACTTGAAGTGGACTCCTTGAAATTGTCAGCCCATCTAAAAATGCAAGCATCTAGTGATTTATTTCTGGGACACCTATTAAATCTTCTCCTATAGCTAGCTTCCAGTTTTGATGTGAATAACATCATTCATAGTTGGAGTTCACAACTTTAGAGACAGTTAAAAAGATTTAAATTATGATGATTTACATGAAAACTAAAATGCTCCAACATGGTAGGTACTTCTAGTTTATGTCTCAAAATCTGCATGATAAGCCAATGAAGTTAGGAGCATTGGAGAACACTAAAAATAACATCAATGATAGCCTATCTTTATTTTGCAACTCACATTTGGATATTCAAAAACTCCTAGGCAGTCAATTCCAATTATCAAAGGCTAATTACCTTCCTAAAACAGATGGGTGAATCATGGTATAGTTAATGAATCCCTTCCTGACATCCTTCAATGGATAGCAAGTGTACACTAACAAAAACGAGATAAGCTAAGTACTCAAGTCATATTTACATAAAACCAAACTCAAGATCTAGATGAACCAAAAAATCACTTCCAAATATCTTACCACCATTATAGGAAGTATTCCAACAACACAATAAATACATTTTAGAGCATAAAGAAGGAATCAACAATGACTCATTCACTCCTCTAAAGCATAGCTTAATACAATAGAAAGAACAAACAATGACCAATTCACTCCTATAAAGAAGAATTGGGCAAAAGGTTCTGATTTTCATCAATAAAGAAACAAAAATCCGGTTTACAAAATCATGTTCAAGACTTTCTAAAGCTTCCACACATTACTTTATCATGTTGCTCAAACCAACCACTTCGATTCTACGTTTTTTTTTTCTTATCTAACATCTATATGCAAGAAGATACGAGTTTGGATACCTTTAGATGAACGCACCAAAATGAGAATACGAATGAACCAAATCGAAAACCTTGGGTATTTGTGAGAGTTCAGAGAAACGAAGAAATGTTGAAAGCGTCGAGGTAGAAGATGTCCAAATCACGAACCATGTTTTGAGAACTGAGTTCACCAAACACCAAGATTAAATTGATGCCACTTTTACGAAACAACGTCGCGAATACTGCGGCAAACATCTTCACGGCACAGAATGACATTGTACTACATCATAAACGCCAAACACACCCTCAATTTTTGAGTGCCAACAATGCAGTTTCTAGAGCTCCTACTGTTGTCCTCGTTGTCTCTTAATTTCTCAAGAAAAAAAAAAAAGAAATAGTTCAAGTGTAATGTCATTTAATTTGTCCTTGAATTTTTTTTTATGGAGATGTGTAAGTAAGAAATGAAATATTATTTTTGTAAAATATTTAAAATTTTATCAAGCAATTTTTTTATATAAAAATAAAAAAATTTACTGATTAACACATTTTTTTAAAGTGTTTAATTTAGTATTATGATTAAGGAAAAATCATAAAGCTAATTATTTTTTTACAGTGATTCTTTACTTCAAGAAAATAATGAATTAATTAGTGCATGGATTGTAGAAAAGATATTACGTCAGGATTGTGAATGTAGAGCTACATTCAGATTGCAATAACCGTTGTGTTGTAGGAATATTTCACCATCGTTATTTGTAGAAAATGAAGTGTTATTGGAATATTCCCCCGCTTTACATGATTTGGGGCTGTGTTATTCCAATAATAACATAGTGGAAATTGAAATAACGAGAATATGCCAAATAACACAGCCTCAAATCAAGTAACGCGGATGAATATTCTAATAGCACCGCTAAGTAATAGAATAACAACACATCATACTTGAATAACACTTCATTTTTTACAAATAATGCTGATGGAATATTCATGTAACACAACGGTATATTTCTATAACACAGCGCTATTAGAATCCGAACGTACCTCTACATTCGGAGTCATGACGTAACATGCACTCATGGATTGCATAAATTCTATTTGAAATTTAGAGAGACTAGATTTTAAGAGAGCTATGTATGAGCTTATTAAGTGTTTTCAAGGCTGTTAAAACAAAAACTTATGTTGAAAAAGAAGAAAATTTCGCATTTATGAATTCAAAATTAATTTCGTGTCTATTTTGATTTTGGCCCCAACGCTGAGTTATGACATTGGCTTTTATTTTCAAAACATTTTATTCTAATTAAAATAGTAATTTTAAATTTTCAAAAAAATATTTAAATTTTAGCTTTCTTATTATATTAAATTTAAATAAAATAATTTAAAGTAGAAATTCTAATATGTACATATAATAGTATACGGATAATTACGATATATCATTTTAATATAATGAATATTATTTATTATGTTATTTAAATAAATTTAAAATTTAAGTTAGCACTATTTTCACCATTGCTATTTTGCACATTAAAAAAATAAAATTCAATCATTATAATTTCTAAATTTACAATCATATTATTGGTTATTTTAATATGTTAATTATGAAGTAAAATAATTATTCTTTGAATATTTTTTATTTGATGTAAATTTGAATGGCATGTATGTGGGGGTCATGATTGTTTGAAACTGGCACGGGTTTTGACTCAATACTTCGCCCAAAAATCCTTTGAAACATTTTTAAATAAAAACTTCCCAAATCAAACACGATAAATTTGGTAATGTGAAAAGTTATCTAATCCAAGATCAAATAAGTATGGCCGAACATCTCAAGCATAATAAGAAATTTTAAGATATTAATTGAAAGATGTCCAAATTCTTATCGTAATTCAACATATCAACAAGACAAATCCAACAAGTCTAAATCACTTAAATTTACTATCATGAGATCACTCAAATAGGCAATAGATGTCTTCTAATCTTGATAATATTTATGGAGAACTCCACTCATAAAATCTATTAGTAGAGCCTCACTCTCTAAGTGGGGAAGAATTGGAGGTTGGATTTGGAGTGAAGATTGGACAGGGCTCAGAAATTGAAAAGATCAACACACTTAACCCGATTTTTATTATTATGCCTCCACAACTCGAGTGTTTTCATCAAAATGTTACCGTTTGATTACTATCATTAGATCTCTCCTGCTCTTTCAACGTCATTGGATGATTGCCACCATTCAACCAAAGTCAAGCAACTATCATTAGATTGCCACTGTCAAATCATTGGCACCCGTCTACCATCATCAAAACACTACCATTTGACCACTATCATTAGTTTGTTTTCACTTTCCCACTATTATACAACCACACCTTCTCACCATCACTGTCACTCAATGCTGTTTGATTATCATTATCAAATTTTTGTCCTCTAATCATTGTTATCAAACCATCACCAATCATCCACCAGCATTGAACCATTTCCATTCGACCACAATTGCCTAACTATAGTTGCCATTCACCATTTTTGGATTACTAATATCATTCCATTACTATCGTGGCCCCATCACCTGACCATCATTATGCAACCACTATGATTGCAAAAACATTGCAGTTGTTTGCACACCATTCTAGAACCATCATTATATGTTCTTCGTCTGACCATCCATCCAACCTCTGTCGCTCTAATTACAATCACCTAACTAAATCTGCTCCACTTTCATCATTCAATTAAAGTCGTCAGACCAAAGTCACCTATCTTTGGCCTTCTAACTTTATCATCAAACTATGATCGCCCATCTATAGTGTCATGACCTTTGTCACTCAACGACAGTCACCCAACCGAAGTTACACATCTACTACATCCTAAGCACTATCACCACCAATCTCTCTCAACCATTGTGTTCATTGAATTACATCTAATTAATATGTACCCAAAGATTATAGCACCCAACCATTCCCTCGGCAATTGTGACCCAACCCCCACTGGCAACTGAAGTTGATCCACAATAATAATTTATTTATAGCTGGTTGGCCTTTATCAACATACTGTAGTCCCAATACTTTCATTGTCCAACTACAGTAACCAAAATATAGTTGCTCAACCTTCAATTTGATTGTCTGCTATCTCTTATAAGGTTGATGTATGCCATTTATATACCTCATTACCTAGAAGGTTGATGAAATATATCATTGCTTAGAATGGCTAAGCCACAAACTCTTTTTATTCGGATAGTAACTTTGAGCACCTTTAAATTGCATGCGTATATTTTTTTTTAAATAATCACCCATTCCTTTCTATCCCCTTTATTCATAGGTTTTGCAAAATCTCGCTCTCTCCACACATAGCTTATTGAAATAGTTATGTTTAGACACATAGGCACGATATAGGCTTCTCTGTTAGCATCGATAAGCATGAATAACCCCAACTTGTTAATATATATATATATATATATATATATATATATATATATATATATATATATNTGTGTCTCGATAAGATGAATTTAATGAGCACAACATAACTCAATTCTAACATTGTTGAAGTGCTAAAATGTCCATAAAATTTCATTTGATTGTGAAATTGGCATGAGCTGAACAACTTTTAAAGCCCAACATGAATTGATTTGAAATTGGCATGAGCTGAACAACTTGGTCTTTTCGGCTCAATTATGAGCTTAATAAGGCTTGCTTAAACTCAGATTCAAGCCAATAGGTAATGTTGTATGTCTTAATATTGTTCTTTTCAAGTGATAACATGGCTTTTGGTCTAATTATTGTGGAGCATATGTATTGTTTCTTGAATAATCTTACATTTATAATTGTTTTAATTTAATTGACTATTCACCAATTGCTTTTTTACTTTCTTGAGAAATATTAACTATATGAAGTAATCAATGGATTTATCTTCTATGTCAAAATATGTTGATATCTTGATCAAAATGAGAAAAAAGAAGGTCAACATATTTTGATCAAAATATAATTCTATCAAACTATGTAATGTTTAGACTTATTTTAAGAGGAATGTTATACAAAAAATTGATATCATGGCACAAGTTTTCTGCGTTTAAAATTTAATTTTGATAAAATTTCAAATTTTAAAAAATATTCTTTAACATGAATAGAATATATAAAATAACTATTGACTAATATATTTAATTTATATCAAAATAAATTAAAAATTTTAAATTTTATTATGTTTTTAACTTAGCAAGTAAATGCATGTTTTTTGTGCTGTCTTCTAACTTGCTATTTTCTATATTACATTGTTTAATTGGAGAAATATCTGCGTTATGTAAAACGTGCGTAGAGCTGCGTACGTCTGATGGGTTACAGAAAAGGTATTAGGGGTTATATCCGCATTATATCCCCTGTAACATCTTTGTAACCTACATGCAACCTACTTATAACTAGTAAGTTTCGTGCTTCTGTTTTCATATATTTCTAAGTTACGGGTAGGTTACAGGGAGTTATAAGTGGTATAACACGGATATAACCTTCAATACCCTCACTGTAACCTACCAGACATACGCAGCGCTTCGTATGTCTTACGTACGCAAATATTTCTCTTTAAATTGGGGCTTTATATGTTAAAACAAAGCCTTTTGGCTCCAATTATCTGGTGAAAATTAAATATAATCATGACGTTATAAATTGATGGAGTCTATTAGGCCCAAGTCAGTACTATTCTAGCTTACTAGAAACCAAGATCTAGGACAATTTCAAACCAATAAAAAATAGGCTTCTGCCTGATTCAAAATAGATTCTTTTCATTTGATTTTGAGATTTTTAGTTCAGCAAAAATAATTTCTCGTTCTAATCGGACCGGCCCAGATAGAAATCTAATTCACAGACATACCATCGGATTGAGAAACCTCTAAGATATTCCCGACGATTTATATTGAGTCATTTTAGTCTCAGAGTTTATAAAAAGTGTCAAAATAATTCACAGACTAGCTCTTATTGTCATGCATGAGGACTATTTCAACTCCACTTTAAAGAATATGAGACTATGTTAACAATCTTATAAACTATGGGCTAAAACTATCCTATGTAAAAAATTGAGGACAAATATGACACTTTACTACAAGAATACTATCTAATGCTATCTAATGCAGACAAAAAAAAATTACATTTTTATAGTTAAAAGAGTGATTTTTATTTGATTTGAAAATTTTGGATGACATAAATCTAAAATGCAAAATTTTGATGTTAGATATGTAAATACATAGAGTTGGATGGCATGCATGTAAAGACTCCTTTAATTTAAAGGTGCAGCTAAGGTTAGGGGTATGTGTTAAGGTCACTCGTGAGTCAAATTAAGCTTTGATCGATAAATGAGTCGTGAATTGAGCTCGATGAGTTAACAAGCCAAGCTCAAGCTAACCCCGACTTGAGTTGTTAGCTATTGAGCCAGCTTGTTTAAAAAAATATTAATATAAAATAAACTCAAAATATATTTAATTTGAAAGTTTTATCATTAAAATATTTAAAATATTTAAATAATAATAATCTTTTTTTATTTTATATCAAATAATTTCTTACCGTTTATCACTTAATTGCCCATTATATTATCATTTTATCATAACTCTACTTTTAATCTATATTATTTTTCTCTCTTTAATAATAAATAAGATGGCTCGTGAGTATGTTTGAACACATGAACTTAAGCTCGAACTTGACCTCAAACTCGATAAAATTTATGAAGCACAAGTTCAAATTTAGGATGACTCGAGTTCGACTGGACTCGTTTACAACCTCACCTCTAACCTAACCTTCTATATCGGTTAAAATGTCAGTTTAAAATTAGAAATCGTTGACCAAAACTTGCTCGAGTTTTGATGTTTTCTGTGTCAGAGTATAGATTTGTTCAACTTTCGAAAATCAAACCCAGAAATTGAAAAATTCTCCATTAATTATGATTTTTAAGATNTTGACACTTTGCTCATGTCTTGGATGGCATAAATCTAAAATGCCAAGTTTGGGTGTTAGATATGTCAATACATAGTGTTGGATGGCATGCATGTAAAGACTCCTTTCATTTAAAGGTGCAATCTAGCTAAGTGTAGGGGTATAAGTTAAGTCAGCTTGTCAGCCACCTCGAGTTTTGTTCCATAAATTACTCATGATTTGCGCTCGATGAGCTAACAAGCCAAGCTCAATCTAACTCCGACTCGACTCTTTAGCTCTTGAGCCTTCTTGGGTCTGCTGGTTAAAAAAATATTAAATATACTGAAAACATATTAAGTTTTGAAGGCTTTATCTTGAAAATATTTAAAATATTTTGTATTTTATATAAAGTAATTTCATATTATTTGTCACTTAATTGCTCGTTCTATTATCATTTTATCATAACTCTACTTTTAATCTATATTATTTCTCTCTCTTTAATAATAAATAAGATGGCTCGTGAGGATGTTTGAACGCATAGACTTAAGCTCGAACTTGACCTCAAACTCGATAAAATTTATGAAGCTCGAGTTCAAATTTAGGATGACTCGAGTTCGGCTCGACTCGTTTACACCCTCACCTCTAACCTAACTTTCTATATCGGTTAAAATTTCAGTTTAAAATTAGAAATCGTTGACCAAAACTTGCTCGAGTTTTGATGTTTTCTGTGTCGAGCATAGATTTGTTCAACTTTCGAAAATCAAACCCAGAAATTGAAAAATTCTCCATTAATTATGATTTTTAAGATATGTTTGTTTACTGTTTTTTTTTTTAATAAATGAATCAATTTATTAATAAAACAGAAAATAAGATTTATCTGTTTTGAAATTTTCAAAATGTTTTTTTTTTTTTTTTATTTCATGGCAGTCAACTTGGACATTCTCTCTTGGCTGCCGATCGATTCGACTCCAACACTCTAGGAATTGGACTCTTGCTTTAGATCCATCATTCTGTGCGGACAGCGGACACAAGTTGCTTTCGCTATCCAATGAGATTTTTTTAAAAAAAAATTGTTTTTTTTTTAATTGGGGCCCGCTGACATACAATTTTCGTAGGTGGAGTATTTTGATTGGTTCATCGTACGGTAAACCTAGGTAATAATTTTTCCTTTCTTCGTGTATATTTTTCTTTCCTATATTTCTTAGGCTTCAGGGGCGGAATCAAATTCAATTTTTAGTGTGGGTGAAGTCACCAAAATTCTAATTTTGTTGAAGCACTTGGCAAAAAAATATATCGAACAGGGGCAAAATTACTAAATTACATGAATTGTGTTATAAAAGGTTAGTAAATTTTACTTCTTATATTGGGAAATCAATTGCTCGTCCTGGACATAACCTAGTTCCGCCCCTAGTCAAGATGGTCTTCTTATATTGGAAAATCAATTGCTCGTCCTGGACATAACCTAGTTCCGCCCCTAGTCAAGATGGTCTTCTTATATTTGGAAATCAATTGCTCGTCCTGGACATAACCTAGCTCAGCCCCTAGTCAAGATGGTCCCATGATTGTTTAGATTGGGTTATTTTAATTTCATTCTCTATTAGAATGTCCAATAAGTACATATACTTTAAATGAGGGGACTTTCGGGCCACATTAAATGAGTTTGAAATTTAATTTAATAAGTTTATAGACTATGGAACTAAAATGATCCTATTTGAGGAGCTAAAAAGACCATTTGACCCTTTATTTTTGCTATTTTATTACCANTTTAATTGGGGCTTACTGACATACATTTTTGGTAGGTTGAGTATTTTGATTGGTTCATCGTACGACGTACATAATTTATTTTTTAGTGTGGGTGAAGTCACTAAAATTTTAATTTTGTTGAAGTACTTGGCAAAAGAGTATATCGAGTTGGTGCAAAATTACTAAATTACATGATATATCAATTGCTCATCCTGAACATAACCTAGTTCCGCCGCTAGTCAAGATGGTCCCATGATTGTTTACATTGGGCTATTTTAATTTCAGTCCCTATTAGAATGTCCAATGAGTACATATTCTTTAAATGGGGGGACTTTCCGGGCACATTAAATGAGTTTGAAATTTAATTTAATAAGTTTATAGACTCTGGAACTAAAATGATCCTATTTGAGGAGCTAAAAAGACCATTTGACCCTTTATTTTTGCTATTTTATTACCATTTTTAATATTTAATATGTGTAGGCATTGTACTTATTTTTTTATTCGTATATATGAGTTATTGTAGTTTTTAATTTCCTTTTGTTTTTTAAAACTCGTGAAAAATAATATATATAAGAATTTAAACATTTAAAAATAACATAAATATTTTACAACATAAATTTTTATACTTATAAAAACTGTTATTTTAATGTTGAATCCAAATCCCACACGGGTAAGAAATATAGCGCTTGAAATTCGAGCAGAGGGAGAGAGCTATTGCATGGTATTGAATTGTAAAATTGTGACACCCTTTTTTTAACAGATAGACCCCTATTTATAGAGAGAGACCGGTATATACTTACACTATGTAGCCCTAAGTCCTTAGGTACGACAGGGGTACTCTAACATGTTGATAGATTTAGCTTACAGGGTCCGTCGGTAAATGCCCGGTGTCTTTCCAGACTGGGCGACTGCAGGGCTAGACGATGGCATAGCCGGGTAGCTATTTGCCGAGTAGCTGTTCGCCGAGAATACAATTTGTCAAGAACTTGTGCCAGTCGTCCCATAGTTGGAAGAATCATTCCCTTTATTCGATCTGATATGAGTTGGGAGGCGACGGATCTGTCTACATGGGCCTAACTCATTGGATTCGTCAGGGGTGATCCCCATCTGTCTATGAGAGGCGACTTGCCTTTATGATAATGGAAATCGACCTGTTGACTATACAATCTTGGGTCATCCATGGTAGGGCATGTGGTCCTCTCCTCTTCCTTCATTGTTCGTGAGGTGGCGTTGTGATTTGTTTGGGCACATTTTTTATGTACATATTAAGTTCCCCAATTTTAATGTTCCTTGATGGTGACAACTGCAACAAGAATAATAAAATTTTTTTAAGGATAAGATTAACTTTGCACGTACATTCATTTAGTGACAACATAAATAAACACCCTGGACTTCTGTGTTCTAAATTGTTATATATAAGACAACTTTATCACTGTTAATTTGTTCTTCTTCTAGATCTCCATTTATAATTTATGGCTGAGTTAAAGAGAAGAGATTTGACCCCCCGCTAAAGCCCATTGACAAGATCAGGATGGTGGCCGCCCTAGGCATCAGATCGTGTTGTCTCGAGGGCCAGCCATCGAGGAAAACATCAGCCAAGAGGTCAAAGTAGGTTGAAGGAACAAGGGTGGAGGGGTCGTCAAACTTGGTTGTGGTTTGCGGAAATTTACCCGAGATCGGTGAGGGGAAGGCGCTTCCAGTGGTCGATCAGTCAAAGTGGCTCCTAGTGAAACCCTTATTTGTTTAAATGATGTGAATGCTCTTCCCTTATTAGGTGCTTATTAAGCTGGTCGTGGTGACCTTCTTTCTGATGAGATAGGATCGGCGGATGGCTTTCCATCTTGCAACGTAGGCAGAGTATCATAGTCTGAGGTCTAATGTTGGGTATGTGTTTATCTTTCTTTTTTTTCTCCTTATTTCTTGGGTTAGTTGTTGATGTTTTTTTATTTTTTTTTGCAAATGCGATTCCTTGTCTTGAGCATTCAATGACCTTCATTGGTGGTTTGATCATATGGTTGGTTCCAACTCCCAAAGCACTAGACTTCAGCAAGGAGGATGTGGTTAGCCACTCTATTGGGCCCTATGCGACCTGTGATGAGGTCCTTGAGTCACAGATCTTGGCACCAAGATCACCCAGTTGAGCATTATTTTAAGTATTGACGTCAAGTTTGGCTGTCTCTATTCTCCTGAGTCTCTAGTTCTCTCCTGTCTTGTCTCTCAGTTCCCTGACATTTTCCTAACTTGTAAGTTTTAGATCTTCTCTTAGTATGGTACTTGCCTATTTTACACATATTTTTATTGGAATGTGTCATATATGAGCGTGAGCAATCTTAAAAGAAGAGAAATCATAATGTAAATTTCATTTAAGATCGTCCATGCACAGAGTACAAAAGGTGCGGAGTATGGTGAAGAAATGGAGAAAAATGTTCATGGGATTATTCTCATAACATGGATAATGTTTGTTCTTGCAGGTTTAGGTGCAACCTTCAAAAGTGGCACTTTTCCTTTTCTTTAACTTGGATGCCCTATGGCCACACTCTTTCAGCTTCTTAATCTTGATTAATTCCTCAATAAGGTTTTGAAGGTATCTACATTTCTCCATATCATGGTCATGGCCTGATGGTACTTACAATATTTTCTTTTTCCTCGGAGGAAACTTTTGGCTCTCAACGATGTTTTCTCCTTAAAATAATCATTGCCTTGGATAGTGCCCACAATTTTTGATATTGACACCCTTAAAGGTGTAGCTTGTAGGCCCTCACAAGAAAAATCATGGCCATGTAACTTCACTGAGAATCCAATTTACCGAGAGCTTTCACCATTTGTCTCAGAGTTGAAAGACTCATTACTTTTTTTCTAATTTGATATTAGTTAGGGGCTACGGATTAGTCTGCACTGTCCTGACCGATCAGGTTTCTCAGAGGTGATCCTCCTCTATCTGTGAGAGACAACTTACCTTTATGATAAGGAAA
The DNA here is from genome assembly GCA_002079205.1 of Phalaenopsis hybrid cultivar. Classification (NCBI taxonomy): domain Eukaryota; kingdom Viridiplantae; phylum Streptophyta; class Magnoliopsida; order Asparagales; family Orchidaceae; genus Phalaenopsis; species Phalaenopsis hybrid cultivar. Next base: position 45,218 of record JXCR01142581.1, read on the forward strand.
CCAACTGATTCATCATGGTTTTGGGCCTGCATGGCAGGTCAATTGAGCCCTCTCTTTTTAATTCATTTTTGCTAGCACATTTTCGATGTATATATATCCATCTCACTTTACAATTTTAAAAAATTAATTTGAAATAAAATAAAGAAAAGTAGGGGTTGTACATACACATCACACAAAATATACATTTTAGTATTATTTTTAAACCATGGTGAGATTTTAAACCAGACAACTTCATTTTAAATCATTATCACAACGAAAAATCTAAATAGGAAAGTTTTCCACGAGGTGGCAATATCGAGTGATAGCATATTGGGTTTCGCTCTCATATTTAAAATAAAAATGGGCATAGAGAGATTTGAATCAATATCACATAATTCTTACGTATATTTAGATCTAATGTTTAAATTTTGACTTTTGTTTATCTAATACTTTAGTGATACCTGCATCTTACTTTAGAAAATTCAATATTATTCGAATTTTAAATGTGATGTGCGGCGGTGTAAGTCTCCTCTGGTCTACGGTTCAAATCCCGCCTTTGATGATTGTTGCCTTAAGGTGGGGATACTCTAATATTTAGAGTGAGTTGGGGAACCCACGTTCCGCCCCATTCTTTAGTATATATATATTCTAATGAATAAAAGGGTTTATTGGGATAGCTGCATTTTAGTAAATGTGACTGTAAAGCTGTGATGAAAAAAAATAACTTAGAAAATTTTAGCATAAAGAATAAATATCTTTATTTTTCAAAAAATTTAACTATAACTTCCTTATAATCACTACATCTTAACAGTTAAGTTTGAAAAAACAAAAACTTCTCACCACAAATATTTCTAAAAATCATTAAAAAAGCATCTATTTAAATGGAGCTATGACAACAAATTGGCACACTAAGCAAACGAAAAACCGTCTTAAATAAACTCTAAGTCTATGTTTTGACTAGCGGTGCAGTGAGTAGTGTCGCACATGTTGACAATTTTTTGAAACTATATTTTACAAACTGACCTCACTAATGGCTTTTGATATATATATATATATATANTTGTACTTATTTTTTATTCGTATATATGAGTTATTGTAGTTTTTAATTTCCTTTGTTTTTTAAACCTGGGGAAAAAAATATATATATAAGAATTTAAACTTTTAAAAATAACATAAATATTTTAGAACATAAACTTTTATACTTATAAAAACTGTTATTTTAATGCATAGTTTTGAATAGTAAAATTGTGTCACCTTTTATTAATAGATAGACCCCTATTTAGAGAGAGAGAGCAGTATATATTTACACTTTGTAGCCCTAAGTCCTTAGGAATGACAGAGGTGCTCTAACATGTTCATAGATTTAGCTTATAGGGTCCGTCAGTAAATATCCGGCGCCTTTCCAGACTGGGCGACTGCGAGGCTAGACGATCACATAGTTGGGTAGCTATTCGTTGAGAATCCAATTTGTCAAGAACTTGTGCCAGTCGTCTCGTAGTTGGAAGAATCATTCCCTTTTTCCGATCTAATATGAGTTGGGAGGCGACTGATCCGTCTACATGGGCCTAACCCATTGGATTCGTCAGGGGTGATCCCCATTTGTCTATGAGAGGTGACTTGCCTTTACGATAATGGAAATCGACCTGTTGATCATACAATCTGCGGTCATCCATGGTAGGGCATGTGGCCCTCTCCTCTTCCTTCATTGTTTGTGAGGTGGCGTTGTGATTTGTTTGGGCACTTTTTTATGTACATATTAAGTTCCCCAATTTTAATGTTCCTTGATGGTGACAACTGCAACAAGTATAATAAATTTTTTTTAAGGATAAGATTAACTTTGCACTTACATTCATTTAGTGACAATATAAATAAACACTCTGGACTTCTGTGTTCTACATTTTTATATACAAGACAACTTTATCACTGTCAATTTGTTCTTCTTCTAGATCTCCATTTATAATTCTTGGTTAAGTTATAAAGAAGGGATTTGTTTATAAATGTTTATTCTAGCAAATCGGGATATATGTGATCAACAAGGCATTCTTCATTGATCTCTACGCGATGTGTTTTGTCTTTTGAAAGAACTTTATAAATGGGTGTTGAAGAGTTCTGAGCATGTTTTCTGTGTTTTTTTCTTCTCTTTTTACTTCTAATATGTCAGTTAATTGATTATTTGGCTTTGGAGAGGACCCCATAGGTTTTTAGTCAAGTGGTCGCAACTGAACATGTCGTTCTATCTGCATCAGACGTCACCGTCCTAAAGAAATCTTTTATTTTTCATACTTCTATCGAAATGTGGGTCGTACTTTCTAACAAGAGGGTGACTAGGTGGTATGTTAATGACCTGGTGATGTATAGAGACCCCTTTTAGTGTGGGCTACAACTACCCTTGTGCCACGAACTCCGGTCAATCTTTAATTGATACGGGGTCATTCCTGCTTAGGTGAAGCCAAACTCCATGGCGACAATCATGTCCTATATTATTTTTCTGTCAATGACACATTGTTTTTTTGTCCATTGACACATTCAGCCACATGTTTTCATTTCACATGGGACTGAGTGACTATGTCCAATTCAGGACAATCGGTAGGTTTCCTGCCGCACGAGAATAAGGATAGGAAATGCGAGTTTTTCATTGTTTCTTTCACTGAGGGTTGGGGAATTAAGACTTCTCTATCCGGTGTCTCCTTTCGGAAGAAGAAGGGCATTGAACCCCCTTCTGTTGGGGGAGTCGATTTTAAGGGCAGATTACTATCGATCCTTCAGTATACTGACTCAGTGACCATATAGGTTTTATTCCTAGAGGTCGTAGAGTACAAGACTACGGAGCTACGAAAAAATCTTCAATGTTGTGGAGCTATATCAATTGAAAGCCATGGTCACCCAGTCTGTTAAGAGGAAGGCGAAGGATGAGGCAAAGACAAATGAGGTTTGTCATGTGACACCGACTATCTTAGTGTTATGGCTAATCTTTTATGGTTTTTGGCTCCTCGGGTGACCTTGACATCATGACTGGCTTCTTTTATTTAGTGCCTTGTTAGGTGACCTTGGTGTCATGGTTGATGTTCTTCCTATAATACTCAAATGAATGATCTTGGCATCGTGGTTGACCATCTCCATGTAGTGCTCAGCGAGGCGATCTTTGTATCATGGTTGGCTATTTTTCTTGTGGTGTTCAACAGGATGATCTTGGAGCCAATATTGGTTGTCTTTTGTTAATGCTCAGCTGAGATGATGACATCATAGCTGGCTGTCTTTTTCTTATGCTCATGGCTCGCTCTCTTCTTCGATGCTCAGCCAAGCGATCTTGGTTCCAAGGCTAGCAATCATCATGTAATGCTCAACTATGCAAACTTGGCGCAACAGCTAGCTATTCTTCAAATAATGTTTAACTGGGTGATCTTGGTGCCAAGACTGGTTGTCTTCATTTGATGCTTAGGCATGCAATCTTGACGTCAAGCATGGCTATCTCTATTCTTCGGAGTCTCTAGTTCTCTTTTGTCTTGTCTCTCAGTTCCCCGACATTTTCCCAACCTATAAGTTTTAGATCTTCTGTTTGTGTGGTACTTGCCTATTTTACACGTATTTTTATTGGAATGTCATATATATGAGCGTGAGCAATCTAAAAAGATGAGAAATCATAACGTAAATTTCATTTAAGATCGTCCATGCACAAAGTACAAAAGGTACGGAGTATGGTGAAGAAAAGGAGGAAAATATTCATGGGATTATGCCCATGAAATGGATAATGTTTGTTCAGGCGGGTTTAGGTGCAACCTCCAAGAGTGGCACTTTTCCTTTCCTTTAAATTAGATTCCCTATGGCCGCACTCTTTCAGCTTCTCAACCTTGATTAACTCCTCGATAAGGTTCTGAATGGATCTACATTTGTCCATACCATGGTCATGCTCCTGATGGTACTTACAATATTTCCTTTTCTTTATCGAAATGGATGGTGTCCACAATTTTTTCTGTTGACACCCTTAAAGGAGTAGCTTGTAGGCCCTCACAATCCCTATATGGCAACTGGTAATGTTGTGCCAGCATTTTGCAGTACAAGATTAGTTGGGGGTCTCGGTTTCTCAGCAGTCCACTTGTTGTTGGGATCATCCCATTCCTTCGTTGTTTCGAGAGGGCTGGCCTTCTTAAAGATGATGTCGAACGGGTGGTCTATGTTCCTCATTTCTTTTCAGTTTTCCCTTTCTGGGTGGGGAAATCTTCTGATTCCCGCTTGGGGGTGCTTTCTTCCGCCAACATGTGTTTTTTGGCTCTCCCAAACAACTCTTCAAACTCCTAGGTTTCATTGATACTGATTTCATAGGTGAACATATCATATCACAAGGCTTGCTTTAAGGCAGCAACGACCGCATCGACTTTTAGGTTCTTTACCTCCAACATCTCTCTCTAAAAGTGTGTGAGAATGTGTGAAGACGTCACACTGTCTTTGTTTGAGCTTCCACAAGGATTAAATGCCCTTGATGGGTCTCTGAGTGTCGGCGAATTGTGCCAAGAATAGCCTATTAAAATCAGCAAAGCTACATAAACTTTTGGTTGGAAGTCCTTGGAGCCACTTCTAAGTTGAAGACCTCAAGGTGGTAAAGAACAAATGACACTTAAATGTGTCTGGGATTTTGGGTGCGTACATGACTGACTCAAATGCAACGATATGATCATTGAGCTCTGATCGCCCTCTGTAGGCCTCCAAAGCTGGTAGCTTCAATTTTTTTGTGGAGGTTGCCAAGCATATATTTAAAGGGAGAAAGTGTTCTCCGGCTGTCATGGTACTTTTGTGAGACCTGCGTGCTCTTTCTCTACGTGTGTGGATATCGCACTATCTTGGTATTGGGAGGCGTCAGCACCCTTTGTGTTGGGGTTCACCTTCTGGCTATTATGCACTAGTGGTGCCTTCTGAGGACGGTCTTGTTCTTGCAAGGTTCAGTCTCATAATAGGGATGCAACAGCTCGCAGGACCTCGGTGATCTGGCCTGTCACCTCCTCCATGATTTGGGTCCTTATCTCTTGCATTCATCTATGAATGTGTTCTTCGATGTTATCCCATGAGGGTTCGATGTTATCCCCTGAGGGTCCTTCTTGACCACTTTCTTCTCTCTGGGATCTTTGTGTTCCTCTTTTGTTGATGCATGACTCCATGCTTACCACAGCTTTTAGGATGTTGAATCCAAATCCATCCGGGGACACTTTTAAAAAATATAACACTTGAAATCTGGGGAGAGGGAGAGAGCTATTACACAGTTTTGAACAGTAAAATTGCATCAACCTTTTTTCAACTGATAGACCCCTATTTATAGAGAGACATCAGAACATGTTTACACCCTGTAACCCTAAGTCCATAGGTATAGCAAGAGTATCCTCGTTTCTTCATAGATTTAGCTTGTGGGGTCGCCGATAGATTAGTGTCAACATCTTTCTGATTGGATGGCTATGAAATTGGAAAATCGCATGGCCATGCAACTATTCACCGAGAATCCAATTTATCGAGAGCTTTCATCAGTTGTCTCTGAGTTGAAAGACTCATTCCTTTTTTTCTTATTTGATATTAGTTGGGGGCTACGAATTTGTCTGCACTAGCCTGACCAATCAGGTTCCTCAGAGGTGATCCCCCTCTATCTGTGAGAGGCAACTTGCCTTTATGATAAGAAAAATCATTTAATTCACGGTGGTCTTGGGCTTTCATGGCAGGTCAAGTGAGCCCTCTCTTTTTAATTCATTGTGGGGTGGCATAGTTATTCATGCTAGCACATTTTCGATGTACATTTATCAATCTCACTTCACAATTTTAAAAAATCAATTTGAAATAAAATAATAAAAGTAGGGGTTGTGCATCCATATCACACAAAATATACATTTTAGTATTATTTGTAAACCATGGTTAGATTTTAAACTAGGCAACTTCATTTTAGATCATTATCACTACAAAAAAACTAAATAGGAAAGTTTTCCACGAGGTGGCAATATCGAGTGATAACATATTGGGCTTCGCTCTCATATTTAAAAGAAAAATGGGCACAGAGAGATTTGAATAAAATCACATAATTCTTAGTGTATATAGATCTAATGTTTAAATTTTGACTTTTTGTTTATCTAATACTTTAGTGATACCTGCATCTTACTTTAGAAAAGTCAATATTATTCAAATTTTAAATGTGAAGTGCGGCGGTGTAAGTCTCCTTCGGTCTAGGGTTCAAATCCCGCCTCTGATGACTGTTGCCTTAAATCATTTAAATGGAGCTATGAAAGAGGTTTTACACACTAAACAGACTCTAAGGCTATGTTTTGATTAGCACTGCGGTTTCACATGTTGACTACTTTTTGAAAGTATATTTTACAAACTGACTTTACTAATGGCTTTTGAAATAAATAAATAAATAAATAAATAAACAAACAAATAAATAAATAAATATATATATATATATATATATATATATATATATATATATATATATATATATAATGATGAAGATAAGTTACCTATTTTTGGTCAACACGTGGCGAGCCATCGACGCCAGCGAGATCGCCATTGCTGGAAGAAAATTTTGAGTTACCAAAATAAAAAGTAAAGTAGCCGTTACACAGGGTTAGATAGACGACCGTTGAACTGAAGTTTTAGATACGTTAGTCGAGTTCCAACACTTTCTCAACAAATTCGAATAAACTCGGACTGGAAATTGGAGGCGAAGAAGAGAATCAGCGCTACAACATCTCGCAAAGCAATCAACAATGGTGGCTAAGAGTCCCACCATTCCGAACAGGATGAACGCTNCCCTTCTCAACAAATTCGAATAAACTCGGACTGGAAATTGGAGGCGAAGAAAAGAACCTGCGCTACAACATCTCGCAAAGCAATCAACAATGGTGGCTAAGAGTCCCACCATTCCGAACAGGATGAACGCTGCCATCAATCCAATCCTCGTCAAAGAAACAATTCAAAAGGTATTCATCTACCAACCTCTTCCTCATCTCTTCTGCCTTCCAAATCCTCCAATTTCTTATAATTTCTCTATGTAAAGTTGGATAAATGCATGGCTCGCTTGGAAGAGCTCCAGTTCACGGTTACCGGCGGCTCAAAGTTTATCTCCGGCGTGAAGCTCAGCCCACGCAGCACCAGGGGATATTTCAGAACCAGTCTCCAATGCAAGCAAGAATCCTTGAGGTTTCTATAACCAGCCACACGAGAAATTTCAGTTCAAAATTCTGCCTTCTTCTTCTCTCCCTTCAACAAATTTAGTTTCTTACTTTCTCTCTTAATTCTTTAAGGATGAAAGCTGCTGCAGCCCAGAGATCACCGGAGTCAAAGTTTCCGGAAAAAGCGAAAGGTAACGGCTAAGAAAATTAAAAAATTTCCCCCGTTATCTCCCTTCCTTCATGGGATTCACTCATCCAACTTCTCCTTGCTCCGTTTTTCTTTCTGTATATTACCACAGCGGTTGAATGGCGAAGAATGTCCCTCACGGCCATGCTGCTCAACGAAACAGTCGCCGAGATCCTCCAAACAAGCAAGTTANACTTCAACAAATATAGTTTCTTACTTTCTCTCTTAATTCTTTAAGGATGAAGGCTGCTGCAGCCCAGAGATCACCGGAGTCAAAGTTTCCGGGAAAAGCGAATGGTAACGGCTAAGAAAATTCAAAAATTTCCCCCGTTATCTCCCTTCCTTCATGGGATTCACTCATCCAACTTCTCCTTGCTCTGTTTTTCTTTCTGTATATTACCACAGCGGTTGACTGGCGAAGAATGTCCCTCACGGCCATGCTGCTCAACGAAACAGTCGCCGAGATCCTCCAAACAAGCAAGTTAGTTTCTAATTTTTCGATCAAAAGCACAGGTACCTATCCAAGAACTCCTGAAACTGGCCCCAGAAGCAGAAACTTAGACAGCACAGAACTGAGGGCAAAGCGGGCAAAGGAGAAACATCTCTCTACCCGAACATTGCGTTCTGAATCTGGCTCTCCAGTTCTTCGCAGAACTCGATCTCGAATAACTTTTAAAACAACCTCTCCTCTTAACGTAAGACAGGCATCCATGAATTTGACAAAAGCCAGACCTTTGGTTTCAGTTGATCGGATCACGCCGAAAAACAAACCTTGGATGAAGAAGACGGTGCTCTTCACTAACCCGCTTTTTCATTCTACTTCCCCTACATCTACGCAGCAGAAGAGCTTCTACAAGACCAGATCTCCGATTATTACAAGACGTTCACAGGCTCCACATAAGTTCTTGATAAAATCTCAGCGTACAACGCTGCATTCGCAGCTCAAAAGCAAGAAAGCAGTGCCAGAGGTGACTACTGTTTCGCCAGTAAGAAATAAGGAATCTCCTGCAAAGCAACGGCGCTGTTCTTTCTATCCTTCTAAATTTCAAAATAAGAATTTGAGTTCACAGTTCAAGAGCAAAAAGGCAGCGCCTGAGGTGACTATTTCACCAATAAGAAGTAAAGCTTCTGCTGCGAAGCAACGGCGCTGTACCTTTTCTCCGTCTAAATTCGCAAACAGATTAGTCTCACCTCTAAAGGCGAGGCTTTCTTTTCAGAAGGGAGGGGGGAGGTTGATTCCTGGGCCGGAACAGAGGCACAGTTGGAGTATTTCTGTGAAGCAGTCATCTGCTCGGTTAAACTGTGCCATCTGACGAATTCTTAGAGAGGCAAGAATGATACAGAGCAAGTATATGTGTAAGAATATCTGATTCTTTCGCGTTCAATTTTAATAAAAGTATAAAAGTTGAACTTCATCTGGTTGGATGAAAAGTTTAAATTTGCTTGCATTGAATATGTTTTTGCAAATATTTACTCGATTCAAGTGAATGATCACTGCTTCTATAGTCTATGGAGGAATTTTTTTAATGTAGTTGATCTCTGCATGCTTCTACTTGTGATTCAGGTAAATAGTTTGTCTAACATTTGGTATGCAAATTCTTGTGACAGAGATGAAAAGTTTAAATTTGTTTGCATTGACTATGTTTTTGCAAATATTTACTCGATTCAAGTGAGTGATAACTACTTCTATAGTCTATGGAGGAATTTTCTTAATGGAGTTGATCTCTGCATGCTTCTAGTTGTGATTCAGGTAAATAGTTTGTCTAAATTTTGGCATGCAAATTCTTCTGAGAGAGGTTGACATTGTCTGGCATTTGGTATGCACATTTCTAAGTATGGAAAATTGCATAAGGGTTGGATAAATACAAGTAGAGGCAGTGGTGAAAACCAATCTTAACCGGTAGTAAGCTCTTCTCACCATTTACTTCTCTTTCTCCTTTCATGTGAAGCTAGGCGATAGATACTATTCAAACTTGCATCAAGCTTAATAATTTTGGAGAACGTTATAAGCTCGATTTCTGTAGTGTCATAATGGTCATAAAGATTTTTGAGATAACTTTAGATTGTCTATTTAAATTATTTAAATTGCATATTTGTATAGTAGTATGCATGAAGCCTAAGAATTTCATAGAAAATTATGTTTTGCTCAGTGGTATGGTTCTATCCAATAAAGTTTTCATAATAAATGCATATATGATTTATGTTTAATTAATGCATTTAATATAATGTCTATGATGTCTCTTAATATAAAGGCATACCAAAAAGTTTATTTATTTGATATGCAAATTTGTAAGTATGCAAAATTGCCTAAGGTGTTCCATTAAGATAAGTACAAAGTGAAAAACCAAAATTAACACATTAGTATATTTTTATGATGAAAATGGTTACAATGATAAGTGAGTGGATATCAACTCTTTGCTTATCCTTCTCCTTTCATGTCAAGCTATGGGGAAGATATTATTCAAACTTGCATCAAGTTTACTAATTTTGGAGAACATTATAAGCTTGATTTTTGTTGTATCATAATGGTCATATAGATTTATGAGATCAAGTTTAGATTGTGTACTTAAATCATTTAAAATATTTATTTATATAATAGTATGTATGAAGCATAAGAATTTCGTAGAAACTTATGTTATGTTTATATGCATAATTATATCCAATAAAGTTACCATAACAAATACATATTTGATTTAAATTTTCTTATTATACATATTTTAATATAATATTTATGGTGTCTCTTAACTTGTATTTCAAATGTTTCTAGTTCTTAAATATTTATATAAAATATTTTCTATAAATTTTGATAAAATCCTATTGAATTATTATAATATTAAATTTTACTTATTCCATGAAATAAAACTTTTTGAACTAGTTTGAAATTTGATCTTCAAACCATCTTCACTAACATTATAGAATTATTAGTGTTGATTTTATGTATATTTTTACTTAATTTTATGAGTGTTGTAGGTATGAAATAGGATACTTCTTTAACTGAAACTTTGAGAGCCCAAATACAAGATTGGGTGTGGTTTAGCTCAACCCATGGGTTGTTTATTTGGTTGTTGGCTTGGCTCAAAATAAACCTAAAATTACAGTCAAACCTAAATTTAAAATTGATTCAACTTAAAATAACTTTAACCTAATTTAATATGACTCAAAAATCAAGATAATTCAACTTAATTAACCTTAAACATAATAAAAAAAAACCAAATCGTATTTGAACCTTATAAGCTTATCTTAAATGCAATTAAATCTAACTCAATTCACATTTGATTTAAACATAAAACTAAGCCCCCTTGAACTAATTTAAACTTACCCTAGTTTTAATCTAATGTATATATTAAACCTTAAAATGTACGCGGAATCAAGCTCATGGAGTAGAGCGTAAGGTTGGAAGAGGATTGGAGGCAAAGAAGAAGTGAACAGTAGTTAGAGCATCTCAGAAGTGAACAGTAGCTAGAGCATCTCAATCTTTTTCAAGTTACTCTTCTATATAAAGAGGCTTAGGGGTATCAAGGTCACTTATACAATACACAAATATTTAAAAATATATCAATAAATAATTTGATGAGCTATCATAATTAAGAGTATCAAGGTCACTTATGCAATACAAAGAGGCTTAGGGGTATCAAGGTCACTTATACAATACACAAATAATTAAAAATATATCAATAAATAATTTGATGGACTATCATAATTTTATCCAATCGACAATTCACGGTCATTCGCTTGGTGATAGCAGCCTAAATCACATGAGGATGAGGTAGATGCATGTAGACTAAACTCAAATATGGAATCGCTTTGACATATGATGCACCTTTTTGGTTTGTATGATAGTGAGTAGTCCTTCGTTCGCCCGGCTGCAGTGTCATCCTTTCTATGATGGCAAGTCACCCTTCTATACAAATATAGTTAGGGGTATTATGGCCACTTGTACAATACACAAATAATTAAAAATGTAACAATAATAATTTGTTGGTCTATCGTGATTTTATTCAATCACCAGTTCACAATCATTTGCTTGGTGATAGTAGTTTGAATCACACAGCCTTTAGACTAAACTCATCCATGAAATTGCTTTGACATACGGTCCATTTTTTTTCATATAATGGTGATTCGCCCTTTTTTCGTCCGGTTGGAGAGTCATCCTTCGTTCGACTCCTCATAGAGCCATCTTTCGTTTTGGTCAGATGTTAACTGATTCTTCGTTCTCCTGTGTATGTCAGTCAGCCTATCAACTGATGGGATTAATTTTTTACGACCTTTGAGATTTTTATCTTTGGATTATAATCAATGCTGAGTAGTCTCTTAAATGACTTGACCATGGGTCTCACTTTACTTGTCATATATATGTATTTTTCCTTGAGAATCGTATTGTCAAGGTCTTCTCATATGTATTTAGTTCCCCAATTTTCTTGCTTCTAAAAGTGACAATTACAATAAAAATAAGAAAATTAAATGCAACACTAAATTCCACATTTGATTCATTTACATTATGATCTGTATTTAATATTCAAACCCATTATTTTTCGCGTGTTTTCATTTTATAAACCCTTGCTTTCACTTTTTTCTTCTGTACGAGCCTTTGGTCGTTCTTGGTAGAGGATGCTCTAATGGCGAGTGGTAAAAGCGTTCATTCTAGTGATATATCTGATGAAATCCTAATGAAGGCTTTTGGACTTCCGAACTTCCGACTGATATAATTAGTCAGCAGAATATTCCCATGAAATTTCATCATCCTGAGGGTGGAGCGGTCAACAACCAAGGGAAAAATCTTGAGGGCAACAAGCCTACCCAGAAGACGCAAGTCAAGTAGCTGGCTTTCAAGAAGGGACCTTTGGGCATATTCAAGGACGATGATGAGGATGAAGTGTGTGATGATGTTCCTATAGTTCGTCAAAAGTTGGATGAAGGTTCAAACATTTCTCCCACTTGTGCATCGCTTAAGTCAATTGGTCAATAGAGCAAAGACACTCGACGAACCTCTGAAAGTGTGTTACCAATGGATAAAGTTGGATGAAGGTTCAAACATTTCTCCCACTTGTGCATCGCTTAAGTCTGTTGGTCAATAGAGCAAAGACACTCGACGAACCTCTGAAGGTGTGTTACCAATGGATAAAAGTGCAACCAGTCCTTTCAGATCAGAGGGATGAGGGCTGCAGACTCTCCACTTATGTCTTATGAGAGTCTCTCATCTTTATTCTAGTTTGAGCTAGATTGATTCCTTAGTACTAGGCGTTTGATTACTTGATTCATTGAACTGGAATGAATGTGCTTTGCTTGTTCTAATCCTTGTTTAATTTATTTTAATATACTAATAAATCCTATATATTATTTATTTGTAGAGGTCTTTCGACTAGTTGTCGGAGCATCATTGTCAGATCCACCACATTTATTAGGTTTGTGACAAACATCGACTAGCAGACAATGTTCACCACAACCCACGAGAAAGAGGAGGGGCCTATCTAGGTGGGGTGGGGGGATGTCTGGGCTAACTTGACCAAAGCCTGGGCCTCTTTGGATTACTAGAAGAAGAGGCAGACAAACCAAAAGAACAGGAAGACAGAGAGAGCCAAAGGGGCCGCACTCCACATTAAAGGTTTGATGCCCCACACGGAGCATTATTATAGACTAGTAAGATTATATAAATATTCGAAAACTTAATGATTTATGTAATTATGAGATACTTGTTATTATCTCATGTATACAGACCAAGCAACTTGGCTGACAGCCCTCCGCTATAGAGTTGCATGCTATGACGCATCGACGTCTGGGCACACAACAGTGGATTTCTGACCACTCTCGTCTGATCAATATAACTATAAAAAATAATTTTCTACTTTTTTGTGATTATTAATAATTAAAATGGCAATTAATTCTGTATTTTAATTATTTAGATGGAGTGCAAGCATCTCCAAAGAGGAAAAGGGAAGTGGAGAACTAGACCCGACATCTGCCAGCAGCAGTGGTAGTCAGTATACCACTGCGCTGTCTAATTTTGACTTATAGACACAAGCAGTTGGGCAGAAGAAGGGGGAGGTGTAAGACATAGATGCAAATGGCATTGCATTTAAAGTCGGGCACTCTCGTGTTGTTGTGGGTGGCCCGAGCTCATTACAGACTCAGCATGAGAAGTTTGTCAGGTGGGTCAGTGAAATGAACGAAGAGCTCCTTCAGGTGCTTGAAGGCCACCAGATGGTTGTGAATATTCTAGCACGTCTGACAGAGAGTTTTTCAGATCATAGGAGTAAACATCATATTAGTTCTGTAGAGGAGGAGGAAGAAGAGGAATTTCATTAGAAGTTCGATGATGTTCCCCATAATAGGGGTTTATGTTTTTTTTTTTTTCAATTCTAATTATTTGAGCATTTTTTTAATGTATTTGGGAACTTTCATACATTTAGATCTATATTTGTTAAATAATATTTATTATCATTGTATGTACTTGTTAGTGATGTTGTTTATGAGTTGTGATGATGGATTAATAAAACATTATGCTATTCGTATTTTTTTGCGTGCAATTTTGTAAAAACATAATTGTTCTTTGTATTTTTTTTTTGTTATACGCTTGCGTCGGAACTTTAGACGTTATTCATCGGTCTTGTAACGATGCTGTCGAAACTAGTCGACGCGAACCCGACGCAAATTTACATCAGACATAAGTCGATGCAAATGCCACGTTCCATCTGCGCCGACCATAAATCGGACGGAACTAGTTAACGAACGCCAATTCCGAATAAAATTAACGACCCATGATTTAACGACAAGTTATTTCCGATGCAAATCCGTCACAAATCCCATTTTCCTTCGATTAACGTTGGATTTGTCCGACGCTACTCAAGATAAATTCTGTCGTGATTATCTTATATAGTGATGAAGACCATAAGCAGGCAATAAACACATTTTTTTTTCGATTTATTTGCATTATTGAGATATTCAGTATTAAATAATTAAAATACTTCAAACATTAAACTAAAAATAAATAAAAAATAATTAATTTTATTACTTATATATAGAAATCTAAAATATTTCAGGGTGGGGCTCAGCACGATTCCGCCTACAATTCTCATGTATTTACAAAGCTAGTACCTAAACTCCCATATTTACATGCATACCATTCAAATCTTTAACTTTGGTTCATGACATCAAGATGTTTAAAAATGTAAAGTTCAAAATTTTAGATACATAGACGTAGGGGTGTAAATGAACACAACACGAACGAATAGAGCTTGTGTTCGTGTTCGGTTCGTTTGAAATTTTGTTTGTTTGAAATAAGCTCGTGTTCGAAATTGTTCGTGAAGTCACTGTTCGTGTTCTTTTCTTAATGAACGAGGCGAACACGAGGCGGACACGAGCTATTCACGAATGACGAGCCAGTTTGACATCCTTAATGTTAATATATATAAATAATATATTATATTAATTATATATCTTATATTATATAAATATATAATATCTAAATTCGTATATTACTAATATACTATATTAATATATTATTATCATTAAGTTATTATATATTATAATTTATAAAATTTAATTTTTTAAAATATCATAAATTTTTTATTTTAAATTATTTTATATTTCGAACAATAATGATTCGAACACGAACGAACGCATTATTGTTCGTGTTTAGTTCGTTTAACTAATCGAACGAAAAAAATTTGTTCACATTCGTCCCGTTTACTTATCGAACGAATCGAACACGAACTCATTGACGAAAAGAACACGAAATGTTCGCAAACAACAAACTTTTTTTGACAGCACTACATAAATGCATATAAATTATGTGGTATGCATGTAAATTCTCCTTAAAAACATCATGAACAACTACCCAAAACTCCTCCAAAATAACGCATTTCATATCCACTCTTCTACAACCACTGTCTTCTTTACCGGATCCTATCTGGAGAGCATTGCACTCTTTTTTTGGCAGCANTATTTTAAATTATTTTATATTTCAAACAATAATGATTCGAACATGAACGAACGCACCACTGTTCATGTTTGGTTCGTTTAACTAATCGAACGAAAAAAATTTATTCAGGTTCGTCCAGTTCACTTATCGAACGAATCAAACACGAACTCATTGCCGAAATGAACACGAACTGTTCGCGAACAATGAGCTTTTTTTTTTTGACAGCCCTACATAAACGCAAATAAATTTTGTGGTATGCATGTAAATTCTCCTTAAAAAAATCATGAACAACTACCACGAACTCCTCCAAAATAACGCATTTCATAACCACTCTTCTACAACCACTGTCTTCTTTACCGGATCCTATCTGGAGAGCATTGCACTCTTTTTTTGGCAGCAACAGATTTGATCACTTTGAATGATTGGGGGCGACAAAATTTCTAAATGATTAAACTAAATAATACAAATTTATTAATTTTATTACTTATATATATAAATACATAAAATTATGTGGTATGGATGTAAATTTTCCTTGAACAAATCCTGAAATATGTACCCAAACTCATCCAAAATAACACATTTCATAACAACTAGCTCATTAAGGAAACNCATGATTAAACTAAATAATACAAATTTATTAATTTTATTACTTATATATATATATATAAATACATAAAATTATGTGGTATGGATGTAAATTTTCCTTCGACAAATCCTGAAATATGTACCCAAACTCATCCAAAATAACACATTTCATAACAACTAGCTCATTAAGGAAACATCTACAACCACTATCTTCTCTACCTGATCCTCTCTGCAGATATTACATTTTTTTCTTAAGAAAAAAGCAAATTTGATCACTTGGAATGGTTGTAATCGAAACAAAAGCCTGATTTTTTTTTTTCACAACACGCTTTTCGTCCCTCGGAGGTTGTCCCAAGCTGCCGGCGTCGCCATGAATGGAAGGGGTGGTTCAGCTCCCGATGGCATTCATTTCCAGAACAGAGAGGTGGCTTGTTCTACCTGGCCGAGAGAACAAGACTTCAGGTGGTATNACATTACATTTTTTTCTTAAAAAAAGCAAATTTGAACACTTGGAATGGTTGTAATCGAAACAAAAGCCTGATTTTTTTCTTTTTCACAACACTCTTTTCGTCCTCGGAGGTTGTCCCAAGCTGCCGGCGTCGCCATGAATGGAAGGGGTGGTTCGGCTCCTGATGGCATTCATTTCCAGAACAGAGAGGTGGCTTGTTCTACCTGGCCGAGAGAACAAGACTTCAGGTGGTATTCCTTCGGAGTTTTCTCAGGAGAGCCCTACAATTTCTCCTTCCCGATCCTGCTGACTCAGATCGTCATTATTGCGTCCACTTCTCGCGTCCTCAACTTCCTCTTCCGGCCCTTCAAGCAGCTGCGCATCATCGGCGACATCTTCGTATTGTCATCTTTATTTTATTATGTTTAGCTCCCGGTTTTCTGCAGTGGTGATGAAGATAAACAAGTAATAAACACACTTTGACAAAAAAATAACTCTAAGGATTTATTTGATTTGGGGGGTGTTTGGTAGCAGGATTTAAGGTTGTATTTAACATGAATCAAGTCAAATATGAAAAACAAGCGATGCATAGATCCAACATTTTGGAAGCTGTAAGGTTAATCAGGATTTTAGTAAATTTGATGAATTTAAGGGATTTAAGAAGGCACCTAGTTTGCTAAATACATTAGAAAATTTAAGGGGGTTTAGTGATAAGTGAATCACACTTAATTATTAATTTAATACCTCTAAATCTTATAAATCTGAATTTATCGGATTTACTATATCCTATTTAACTTAAATCTAAGTTGCAACTAAACATCCTGTAAAATAAATTATTAGATACGGTGTCTGCACGAGTAGGAGGAGAGAGGGACCAGACCCTCTCTCTCTGGCCCCCTCTCTCCTCTAACTGGTGCTCATGTCACACCTAATAATTTGTACTAAGTGTGAGATATTCAAGATAAAATGATTGAAATAGTGCAAAAATTCAATTTTGTACATAAAATTTTAATTTCATCTTCATGGATGAGAATTATTTGAATCTAAGCTCAAAAATTCCACAAAAAAAATATGCAGTTGAACACATTTGAGATGATTACCTAAAAAACATACCAAAAATTATAAAATCATTCTGATTTTGAAAGATTAAAACTTCAGCAGAATAATCTCAAGACCGCACGCAATGCAACTTGAAAAAAAGGAAATTCCGATTCAACCGCATTTATTACTTTCAGAATTAATGAATTCTAATTCACCCAACCAGACCTGCAACAATTTTCAGGCCGGCTTCCTGCTCGGTCCCGAATTCCTGGGACGCCTACTGCCCGGCTACAGCGCCCTCCTATTCTCCGACCGCGAGATGATGATAACCCACACCCTCTCCGCCGTCGGCATCATGCTCTACTGCTTCCTCGTCAGCGTCAAGATGGACCCCGCCATCGTCGTCCAATCCGGCCGCCGGACTGTCATCATTGGTTTATGCAACAGCATCATCCCCATGATCTTCATGATCCTCACCGCCATACCCCTCCGCTCCCACATCCCCTCTGCCATCGCGCAGAGCAACTTCATCATCTTCCTCGTCGCCCCTCTCAGCATCACCAACTTCCCCGTCATCGCCGACGCCCTCACCGAACTCCAACTCCTCAACACCGAGCTCGGCCGCCTAGCATTATCCGCCTCGTTGATCAACACCAGCGTCGGATGGTTCCTCATGACGCTCTTCATCTTCATGAGCCAGGACAGGGGAGGGCTGGACAAGGCTTTCAAGATGGTGTTTTCCATGCTCATCTTGGTGTTGCTCATTGTCTTCCCGTTCAGGCGGTGGATGCTGTGGATCGTGAGGCGGACGCCGAAGGGGCAGCGGGTGGGAGAATTCCAGGTATTTGCGGTGTTGATGTGCATGTTGGGGGTGGCTGTGTTGAGCGAGATGATTGGGGCGACGAATATAAACGGGGTGGTGGCGTTGGGGTTGGTGATACCGGAGGGGCCGCCGCTGGGCGCGGCGCTGGTGGAGACGATTGAGTTGGTGTCCAACGAGATCATGTTGCCTTTGTTTTATGCTAATGCGGGGAGGTACGTGAGCCTGGCGGCATTGGTGCATTGGAGGTCGTGGATGGTGCTGATGTGTCTGCTGGGATTGGTGTATGTGGCTAAGTTTGTGTGGACGTTTGTGCCGGCGGTGTATTTTTGTAAGGTGCCGGCGCGCCAGGCTTTTATATTGGGGCTCATCTTCAACATCAGAGGCTTGGTGAATCTAATCACTTATTACAAATACAGAGTTCAGTCGGTACGAATGTCTTTCTCTTTTGTTCTAAAGGGCACATTATATATAATAGTAAGGTTTTTTATAAGTTCTATGATGGACCAACCATGTTTAAATTATTGTGTCATTGAATGGGTCAAAATTACCTTTAGTCATTCAAAATTTATTTTGATTTAGTTAATCTAATTGTATAAAATGTGAAGCTCTTTAAGTAGGATGAAGTTCATTGAGACATCTTTTGGCATAACGATTGTAATTTCATCATAAACACTATAAAGTAAGTGTGCTTGTGAGAGAGCAATTTTGAAATGGCTGACCTTCTAGATATCAATTGAACAAAATGGTGAGGTCATTAAACCGAAGTAGACAATATTTCCATATATAAAAATTTGAGTCGTTATAAATGATATCAGTGTTACCTCAGTGTGAATATAGGAACTAAATTTCATTGAACAAAATGTTACATCATGAGAGACACTTCCCAAGTCCTAAATGACATAAATTACTACTTGGTAGAAACTATCTCTTGAATCTATAAGGGCTACTGCCTATAGAATGATATATGTCTGGTGGATGATTATAAGTTAAGAAAACTAACGATGACATCATGAATTACTTAAGTGGAGAAAACTGTGATGCCCCTTAAGTAGAACGAATTGAACTCTTAAACTTCAAGGTATTTCTTTATGTAATGGTTGATTAAAAGTTAAGTGTGCTCTAGTGGGAGCACTTAAAATGAGCAATGTATCGGGAAGCTACACCAATGAGATAAAATCATAATGTTATTAGGCCAAAATTGATAATATCTCAAATGGATAAGAATTCACATTGTTGTAGATACTTTATATAAAATCGGGTTAGCCTATTTAAGTTAGGAATTAGTACTAGTAAAATATAATATATGGCAATAAAAAATCTTCCTATACACATCATAAAGCTCAAATTTGCAAGGCATTCAACAATCTATAAAATAAATCTATTTAGACAATTGTCTCGATTCCAATTGCTACAATCATAAGCATTTTTCAAGTAGAGTTTGCAACGCTCGCTCTTAAAATCCCTAAATATATAAACTTTAGCTTTGATCATTGATTCATCCTTGAGAATAAATTTAATCATTCACATTCAATTTTTCAACTGCTCACAACTTCGAAACTGTCAACACCTTTGTGAGCATGATCGTCAAATTCTACTTTATATCTAACCTTGCCTTTTTCAATCAAATCATGAACAAAGTGGTATATTTCATCAATGTGCTTGTTATAAGCATTATGAACATTATTTATAGCCTAGAATATCTCACTTTGACTATCACATAACATTGTGAGAGACTTCTGATCAACTATCCATTAAACCATTCATCATATGCTTCCTTCATCGCCACTGTGATTGTCATGTACTCAACCTCCGTAGTAAACAAAGCAATAGTAGACTGAAGAGTCGAACTACAACAGAATGGAACTTCTGTTAATATGAAAAAATAACTAGTTGTAGATCTTCACCTACACATATCATGTGCATAGAGTGAGTCAGCGTAGCCTACACACAATCTACACTGGATAATTGTCTTTGAAACATAAAGCCAACATCAATTGTACCCTTCAGATGTCTCAGAATGCTCTTCACAGCCTGTCAATGACTCTTCCCTAGATCATGCATGAACCTGCTCATAACAACAACTACTTGTGCAATGTTTGATCTAGTATAAACCGTGACATACATCAGACTGCCCAATGCACTAGTATAAGAAACTGATCACATATCTTTCATCTCCTGATCATCTTAAGAACATTGATCTGAGCTCAACTAAAAATTAGATGCAATTGGTAGACTCACCACCTTGCTCGAGTCCTCAACCTCAAATTTCTTTGACACCTTTCAAACATAAGCTTATTGCAAAAGTCAAACATTTTTAGCTAAATTGTTCTTAAGAATCTTCATGCCAAGAAATTTGTGAGCTTCACCAAACTCTTTTATTTCAAAATATTTTAATAGTTTATTTTTCATCCTATAAAACTCAATCTAACTAGTAGTTGCAATCAACATATAGAAACAATTAAATGAACTTGTCATTGACCAACTTTTTGAAATATACACAATAAACATATTGGCTCCTTGTGTACTCCCGCCCCGTTATGAACTGATCAAAATTTGTATGTCACTATCATGGTGATTGCTTCAACTCTTACAAAGACTTGTTCAGTTTACAAACCAGACAGTTGCAATATATAGATCTCCTCTTGCAATTTTACGTGTAGGAATGCAATCTTCACATCAACTTGTTCTAAGATTAGATGGTATTATACTACAAGTGCTAAGAGAACACAAATTGACGAATGTTTGACCATAGAGAAGAACAGTTCATCATAATCAATCCTTTCTCATTGTGCAAAGTCTTCTACCACTAATTTTATCTTGTACTGTGCTTCAGCTCCATAAGATCCTTCTTTCTTTGCATACACTTATTTGCACCCAATGACTTTCCTTCGTGGAGGAAGCTTCACAATCCTTCATGTACCATTCTTCCGATGAAATTCCATTCATCTCTTCATCTGCTGCTGCTCTCCAAATATCATAGTATGGGCTCTCCACTACTTCTTTATAGTGACGAGAAATTTGTGTCTCTATGGATAAAAGTTCAAATGTAATGTGATCCCTCAACCAAACTGATTTTGGGACATTCTAGTGACTAGTCTTGCTTTTAGCAATAAATTCCTAAGCAAGAATCTGATCTTCAACATCTTCTTTCACTTTCTCCTGAGCACTATCAACAGATGCCTTTTGAGCTGCAATTGGATCAGATATTTGAGTTGGAGTGGATGAACTCTATGAAAAAAATGGAGTTGCATCAAACTCCAATTATTGTTGAATATTTGTGGTCCCAAAAGAACTCTTCACCTGCTTTGGGTCTCTCTTTTTAACAATCTTGTCTCATCAAATGTAATTTTCCTGCTAATAATAACCTTCCTTTTCTGACTAATCATGCAGCTTGAAGATCCTGCTAGAGATTATTCTGCAGCTAAGTGTGGTGGTAATTTTGACACCTAAACACTCTCATATATTCATAATCTCTAGCAGGATGCTGTGACCACATCTCCTTTGGAGTCTTACTCCTAATAGCTGCAGAAGGTAAGCAGTTCACCAAGTGACAATCATATTTTATGGCATCGACTCAATAGATTCTATCAAACACAACATTAGATAACATACACGAAACCTTCTCCACCAAAGCCTGATTCATCCTCTTAGTCACTTCATTCTACTGTGGTGTCTCTGTAATAGTGAAGTGATGTTCTATCCCAGCTCTCTTGCACTCTTGTAAGATTAATATGAATCTAATACACCACATCTTTTTACTAGGATAAATCCACTTCTTCCCATTTATGAAAATCTCCAGCACTTTGTTTTTGTGTTTCACGGTGTACACCTGAGCATACTTAGAGTAATCATCAAAAAAAGATACAAAGTATCTTTTCCTGTTGATTGATGTTGTCTTTATCTGGCCCCAAACATATATGTGAATATAGTCTAAAATATCTTTTGTGTTGTGTGTGACAATACTAAATGATAAACATATTTTTTTTGTCAAACAAATAATGTTCACAGAAATCGATCTTACAGATGCTCGCTCTTTTGATCAATCATTTCTTCATCAAAGCATGAAGTGAAGCCTCTCAAGCTTGAGCTAGCTGCTTATGCCAAGACATAGTGGTGTTACAATAATTATTAGTAGCAACAACCATTCTAGTCATTGTACTACTCTTAAGATAGTAAAAATTGTGATGACAAACTCGCTTCACTAAAAACATTACTCCACGACATATCCTCAGAACTTCTAACTTAATAACTACCTTGTATCCCTTGGACTCTAAAGCCCCAACTGGTAGTAAATTCTTCATGATATTTGAAACATATTTAACATCATTCAGCTCCCTAACAACACTTTCATGTCTCCTGAAAAAGATACTCCCTACAACAATTGTATGATAAACTTGATCGTTGTCCATAGTCACTACACTACCATCTAGCTCCTTGTACGTACAGAATCATCATCGATAAAAATAAATATGATAGGTAGCACCAGTATCAGAATTTAACACGAATCATCTGTAAACAAACTGTAAAAAACTATAGATAATGATATATCTGAATCTGTCTCTTCACTTCTTTCCACACTAAAATTGACTTTCACATCAGATGTAACTTTCTTTCCCTTCTTATTCAGCTTTAGACAGTTTTTCTTTCAATGACCAATTTCTAAACAGTAAGCACACTAATTTTCCCTGAGACTGCACCCATGAGACATGCCTCGCTTTTAAGAAATGTCACTGCAGCCACATTTCTTTACCAAATTCTTCTTCTTCTTCTCAGATCTGTCACGTTGGAGTGTTAGTGTCTCGGTTGATTTCCTCTTTGTGGACTCCTTGTCCCTTCGACAGAACTTGTGATACAACATTGCCCCAATCACTTCGTCATAATTTAAGACCTCCTTCCCATGAATGAGTGTTATCGCAAAATTTTGGTACTTATCTTGGAGCAAATTCAAAAGAAAAAGTTTTTTATCATCATCTTCTACATTCTCATCCAAATTTAACAGATCTCTCAAAAGCTTTGTGAAGTTGTTCAATTGCTTATCAATATCAAACCTCTATCTCATCCGGAATCTATAAAGAGCACTTCATATAGAGATAATTTTTCACGCTCCTCATCAGCAGCCTCCACAATTTCCCTACAGAAGTCTCCATCATCACCCCATATTTGATTTCCTGTTCAAGCAATTTTGTATTGAGCTACAAGCATTTCAGTTCATCTTCAATTAATCTATCTCTAACATCTCTTTAGAACATTTCTCGCTATCCAAGACTTCTTTCAGATTTAGAGAACACAACGCATCAATCACCTCACACGTCACATGTCAAAGTTCTCTTTGCTGTTAAATTTTGTCGCATCAATTTTGACGGGATGCGCAGTTACCTGATGTATCTATTTTTCAACTGTTATTTGTTACCACTTTTAGAATATCTTTTAGAAAAAAATCTTTTAGTTGAATATCTGGGAAAAAAATATATTTTTTTTTTCATAATTCCCTAAAAAACTTTCTAATTTTATGCAAACAATTAACTAATTTAATGCAAAATTCTAATGAATTTTATTTGCACGNATGTTTGGCTCCTTGTTTACATCTTGTTCTTATGTACTGACGTATCAAATATGCAATGTTTTCCAGACCCTTACTACTGTGTCATTCCATCGGAGGGAGGCAGATCAATCAGAAAAATGATAAAGTCGGGAACCTTCCTCTGTATCTAAAGCTTATTGTAGGGCACAGTAAATTGTGAGGTTTTTTATAAGTTCTATGATGGAGCAACCACGTTTTAATTTTTGTGTCATTGAATGGGTCAAAATTACCTTCAGTCATTCAAAATTTATTTTGCTTTATTTAATCTAATTGTAGAAAATGTGAAGCTCTTTAAGTAGGATGAAGTTCATTGAGATATCTTTTGGTATAACGATTGTAATTTCATCATAAACACTACAAAGTAAGTGTGCTTGTGAGAGAGCAATTTTAAGATGGCTGACCTCTTAGATATCAATTGAACAAAATGGTGAGGTCATTAAACCGAAGTAGACAGTATTTCCATACATAAAAAATTTAGTCGTTATAAATGATATTAGTGTTAACTCAGTGTGAATATGGGAACTAAATGTCATTGAACAAAATGTTACATCATGAGAGACACTTCCCAAGTCCTAAATGACATAAATTACTAATTTGTAGAAACTACCTCTTGAATCTATAAGGGCTACTGCCTATAGAATGATATATGCCTGGTGGATGATTATAAGTTAAGAAAACTAATGATGACATCATGAATTACTTAAGTGGAGAAAACTGTGATGCCCCTTAAGTAAAACGAATTGAACTCTTAAACTTCAAAGTATTTCTTTATGTAATGGTTGGAATTTTAACATAAACTTAAAAGTTAAGTGTGCTCTAATGGGAGCACTTAAAATGAGCAATGTATCGGAAAGCTACACCAATGAGACAAGATCATAATGTTATTAGGCCAAAATTGATAATATCTCAAATGGATAAGAGTTCACATTGTTGTAGATACTTTATATAAAATCAGATTAACCTATTTAAGTTAAGGAATTGGTACTAGTTAAATAAAATATATGGCAATAAAAAATCTTCCTATACACATCATAAAGCTCAAATTTGCAAGGCATTCAACAGTCTATAAAATAAATTTATTTTGACAATTGTCTTGATTCCAATTGCTACAATCATAAGCATTTTTCAAGTAGAGTTTGCAACACTCGCTCTTAAAATCCCTAAATCTATAAACTTTAGCTTTGATCATTGATTCATCCTTGAGAATAAATTTAATCATTCACATTCAATTTTGCAACTGCTCACAACTTCTAAACTGTCAATACATTTGTGAGCATGATCGTTGAATTCTACTTTATATCTAACCTTGCCTTCTTCAATCAAGTCCTGAACAAAGTTGTACCTTTCATCAATGTGCTTGTTATGAGCATGATGAACATGATTTGTAGCCTAGAATATCTCACTTTGACTATCACAGAGCATCGTGAGAGACTTTTAATCAACTATCAAGTCATCCAGTAAGCCATGCACTATATGCTTCCTTCATCGCCACTGTGATTGTCATGTACTCAACCCTCGTAGTAAACAAAGCAATACCTGTTAATGTGAATAAATAACTAGTTGTAGATCTTCACCTACATATATCATGTGCATAGAGTGAGTTAGTGTAGCCTACACACAATCTACACTGGATAATTGTCTTTCAAACATAAAGCCAACATCAACTGTACCCTTTAGATATCTCAGAATGCTCTTCACAGTCTGTCAATGACTCGTCCCTAGATCATGCATGAATCTGCTCATAACAAAAACTACTTGTGTAATGTCTGGTCTAGTATATACAGTGACATACGTCAGACTGCCCACTGCACTAGCATAAGGAACCGATCACATATCTTTCATCTCCAGATCATCTTAAGAACATTGATCTGAGCTCAACAAAAAATGATATACAATTGTTAGACTCGCCACCTTACTTGAGTCCTCAACCTCAAATTTCTTTGACACCTTTCAAACATAAGCTTATTGCAAAAGTAAAAAACGTTTAGCTAAATTGTTCTTAAGAATCTTCATGCCAAGAAATTTGTGAGCTTCACCAAACTCTTTTATTTCAAAATATTTTGATAGTTTATTTTTCATCCTATAAAACTCAATCTGACATTGGCCAACTTCTTGAAATATACAAAATAATCATACTGGCCTTTTGTGTACTCCTGCCCCCTTATGAACTGATCAAAATTTGTATGTCACTATCATGGTGACTGCTTCAACTCTTACAAAGACTTGTTCAGTTTACAAACCATGCCGCTGCAATATATAGATCTCCTCTTGCAATTTTACGTGTAGGAATGCAGTCTTCACATCAACTTGTTCTAAGATTAGATGGTATTATACTACGAGTGCTAAGAGAACACAAATTGACGGATGTTTGATCATAGAGGAGAACTGTTCATCATAATCAATCCTTTCTCATTGTGCAAAGCCTTCTACCTCTAATTTTATCTTGTATTGTGTTTCAGCTCCATGAGATCCTTCTTTCTTTGCATACACTTAATTGCACCCAATGACTTTCCTTCTTAGAGGAAGCTTCACCATCCTTCATGTACGATTCTTCCGATGAGATTCCATTCTCTTCATCCACTGCTACTCTCCAAATATCACAGTATGGGCTCTCCACTGCTTCTTTATAGTGATGAGAAATTTGTGCCTCTATGGCTAAAATTTAAAATGTAATGTGATCTCTCAACCAAGTTGATTTTGGGACATTCTAGTGACTGGTCTTGCTTTTAGCAATAAACTCCTAATCAAGAATCTGATCTTCAACATCTTCTTTCAATTTCTCATGAGCACTATCAATAAATGCCTTTTGAGCTGCCATTGGATCAGATATTTGAGTTTGAGTGGACGAACTCTATGAAACAAATGGAGTTGCATCAAACTCCAACTGTTGTTGAATATTTGTGGTCCCAAAAGAACTCTTCACCTGCTTTGGGTCTCGATTTTTAACAATCTTGTCTCATCAAATGTAATTTCCTTGCTAATGATAACCTTCCTTTCTGACTAATCATGTAGCTTGAAGATCTTTACTCCAAGCTTAAAGCCAATGAAGATCGTCTATTTTTCTCAGGGTTTCAGCTTAACATTCTGCACGTGGTGGTAATTTTGACACCTAAACACTCTCATATATTCATAATCTCTAGCAGGATGCTTTGACCACATCTCCTTTGGAGTCTTACTCCTAATAGCTGCAGAAGGTAAACGGTTCACCAAGTGACAATCATATTTTATGGCCTCGACTCAATAGGTTCTATTAAACACAACATTAGATAACATACACCAAACATTCTTCATCAAAGCCTGATTCATCCTCTTAATCACTCCATTCTACTGTGGTGTCTCTCTAACAGTGAAGTGATGTTCTATCCCAGCTCTCTTGCACTCCTGTAAGATTAATATGAAGTGTATCAACCCCTATTATCTGATCTAATACACCAGATCTTTTTACCAGACTCAATCCACTTCTTCTCATTTATGAAAATCCCCAACACTTTGTTTTTTTGTTTCACGGTGTACACCTTAGCATACTTAGAGTAATCATCAATAAAAGATACAAAGTATCTTTGACTGTTGAATCATGTTGTCTTTGTCGGGCCCCAAACATATATGTGAATATAGTTTTAAATACCTTTTGTACTGTGCATGACAATACTAAATGATAAACATATTTTTTTGTCAAACAAATAATGTTCACAGAAATCGAGCTTACAGATGCTCACTCTTTTGATCAATCATTTCTTCACCAAATCCTGAAGTGAAGTCCCTCCAACTTGAGCTAGCTGCATATGCCAAGACATAGTGGTGTTAGAATAATTATTAGTAGCAGCAACCATTCTAGTCACTGTACTACTCTGAAGGTAGTAAAAATTGTGATGACGAACTCGCTTCACAAAAACATTACTCCACGACATATCCTCAGAACTCCTGCCTCAATAACAACCTTGTATCCCTTGGACTCTAAAGCCCTAACTGACAGTAAATTCTTCCTGATATCTGAAATATATTTAACATCATTTAGTTCCCTAACAACACTTTCATGTATCCTGAAAAAGATACTCCCTACAACAATTGAATGATAAACTTGATCGTTGTCCATAGTCACTACACTGTTATCTAGCTCCTTGTACGAACATAATCATCATTGATAAAAATAAATATGATAGGTAGCACCAGTATCCAGAATTTAACATGAATCATCTGTGAACAAACTGCGAGAAACTGTAGATAATGATATATCTGAATTTGTATCTTCACTTCTTTCCACACTAAAATTGACTTTCGCATCAGATGTAACTTTCTTTCCCTTCTCATTTAGCTTTGGACAATTTTTCTTTCAATGACCATTCTCTAAACAGTAAACACACTAATTTTCCCTGAGACTACACCCATGAGACATGCCTCGCTTTTTAGAAATGTTACTGTAGCCACATTTCTTTACCAAATTCTTCTTCTTCTTCTCAGATCTGTCACGTTAGAGTGTTAGTGTCTAGGTTGATTTCATCTTTGTGGACTCCTTGTCCCTTCGACGGAACTTGTGATACAACATTGCCCCAATCACTTCATCATAATTTAAGACCTCCTTCCCATGAATGAGTGTTATCGCAAAATTTTGGTACTTATCTTGGAGCGAATTTAAAAGAAGAAGTGTTTTATCTTCATCTTCTACCTTCTCATCCAAATTTAACAGATCTCTCAAAAGCTTTGTGAAGTTGTTCAATTGCTCGTCAATATTAAACCTCTATCTCATCCGGAATCTATAAAGAACACTTCATATATAGACAATTTTTCACACTCCTCATGAGCAGTCTCCATAACTTCCCTACAGAAGTCTCCATCATCACCTCATATTTGATTTTCTGTTCAAGCAATTTTGTATTGAGCTACAAGCATTTCAGTTCATCTTCAATTAAGCTATCTCTGACATATCTTCATGACATTTCTCGCTATCCAAGACTCCTTCCTGATTTAGAGAACACAACACATCAATCACTTCACACGTCACATGTCAAAGTTCTCTTTGCTGTTAAATTTTGTCACATTAATTTTTACGGGTTTTCCAGTGTTATTTGTTACCACTTTTAGAATATCTTTCAAAAAAAAATCTTTTACTTGAATATCTGGGAAAAAAATAAAAAAATATTTTTTTTTATTTTTTTTCCAGAACCTTTTTTAATTCCTTAAAAAACTTTCTAATTTTATGCAAACAATTAACTAATTTAATGCAAAATTCTAATGAATTTTATTTGCACGCGTCTCATAATTACTCACTTATCATAAAAATATGTAGCTAGAGATCATCTTCCCCCCATCTACCATCATCACGTATGAATTTAATTTTAGATAATTTATAATCACTATATGAATAATATACCCTCTTATTAGTCCAATATTACTATTGCGCATCATCAATTAATATATTCTAACGTATCAAAAGTATATAAATTAATATTTTATGTAATATAATGTTCGATTCTAAATTCAGCCAAAATTGATTCCCCTTCGCACGAAAAAACATTAAATCAGGAGTCCTAACGTAGAGCTACGTTCGGATTGAAATATTCGGTTGTTTTACGGAAATATTTCATCTGCATTATTTGTAAAAATGATGTGTTATTCGAGTATTATATGATGTTATTCGATTATTTTACAGTTTTATTGGAAGATTTCATCGTGTTATTTGATTTGGGGCTGAAGTGTTATTGTAATATTCCCCGCATTACTTGATTTTAGTTTGTGTTATTCCAATAATATAGTGGAAATTGAAATAACACGAATAATATGTCGAATAACACAACCCCAAATCAAGTAACGTAAGGTAATATTTTAATAACACCACAAAATAATCTAATAACATCATATAATACTCGAATAACACATCGTTTTTACAATTAACGCAGATGAAATATTCTTGTAACACAACCAGATATTTTAATCCGAACGTAGCTCTACGTCAGGAGTTTTGATACAATATTTTTCTGCCTACATACTTTTATGATAAGTGAGCGCAAAATAATCGAATAACATTGTATAATACTTGAATAATACATAATTTTTACAAATAACACAGATTGAATATTCTTGTAACACAATCGAATGTTCAATCTAAACGAAATTGTATGTTACTAGTCCTAATGTAATATTTTTCCCGAGCAGCTACTGGAAGATGAAAGCTTCTCAATTGTGATCTTCTCCTACCTTCTGGTCACCGTAATCGTGACACCGACTGTGCAGAAGCTCTACCAGCCCTTACCTGAACGCCGCCATTCAAACCGCCGGACCATCCAGCACCTCAAACCCAACGCACAGCTCCGCCTCCTCGCCTGCGTACAGAACGATGACCCCATCCCCTGCATCATCAACTTACTCGAATCCTCCTCCCCTGCATCTCCTCCGGCTCCGGCGCCTCTCTTAGCCTGCGTTCTCCACCTCGATGAGCAGCCCGGCCGCGCCGACTCCATACTCATCGCTCACAGCAACAGTAAGGGCTTCCTTAATCCTAAAAACATGGACCGCCTCCACAACGCCTTCATGCACTATGAGAAGAGCAAGGATGGCCTGATCGAAGTTCGGCCATACACATCCATCTCTCCTTCTCATAACATGTGTCAGGAAATCTGCGCGCTTGCCGCACAGGAGAATGTTGCTTTTGTTATCGTCCCGGTGACCAGGAGTAAAATCTATGGCGGGAGCGGACATGTTGAAGACTATGCTCTGCGCAGCGCAATCCCCAAAATTCTCGCCCAGGTATATACGGAGCCAAAAAGAGAAAAATTATTAGATCAGGATATAAGGATTCCGCATACAGAGTTGTTTGTGGAGTTCAATCTCAATCTTACACGTGAAAAATTACGGTTCACCTGCATAAAAAATGAAAATAAGACTTGAATGCGCGGTCTGGTTTGATCGAATATTCCCTCGCGTTATTCTGAATATTTTTATATTATTCAGGTATTATTTGTGTGCTATTGAGGTATTATTCATGCCAGAAAATATTTTTTGCTTTTTTTAATTTGTTATTGGTGTGTTATTCATGAATAACCTCTCAATAACACACCAATAAAACATAAATAAAGTGAAAAATATTCAGAATAACGTAAAAGAAATATTCCTATAATACGGTCGCGCTGGGTCGCGCGTTTTTAATGTGTTATTGGTGTGTTATTTATGTGTTATTGTTGTGTTATTGAAGTAATATTTTCTGTGTTATTCATGTGTTATGAATATTATTGTTTAAAGAACAATAATATCTTAAAATCAACTCAATAATACGTCAATAACACATGAATAACGCAGAAAAAATTCAGAATAAAGCGAAAGCATGATCGGGCCGGGTCGCTCGTTTGCATTCTTTTTCTTATTTTTTATAGAGGTGACCCCAATTTTCCACGTGTCAGATTTAGATTGAACTCCGCAAACAGCCCTGCATGCGGAGCCCTGATGTAATAATTTTTCGAAAAGGAGTTGGATGCTAAATAAAAAAAAGTTGAGTGATGAATTGTTAAATTTAAAATTTTGTTTTTTTAAAAACTTTTTTTAACTATAGTTACTAAATTAAAAATATAAATAATCTCAAATTATTATTAATGATTTAAATTGAGTGAGGCCAAATTTATATAGCATGATTAGGGCGATCAATTTTTATTTTTAATAAATTTTTAACAGTAGTTGACACCAAGGTGTTTGATGAAATGCGCAGGCCCCCTGCTCTGTCGGCCTGCTCGTCCACCAGGGCCTCCAGNGAGCATGATTAGGGCGATCAATTTTTATTTTAAATATTTTTTTAACAGTAGCTGACACCAAGGTGTTTGATGAAATGCGCAGGCCCCCTGCTCTGTCGGCCTGCTCGTCCACCAGGGCCTCCAGGAACCGTTGTTCAACTCCCCATCCAAATTCCAACAGCATATCGGAGTGCTCTTCTGGAGCGGTCCGGACTCCCGAGAGGCTCTCGCATACGCCTCCCGAATGGCCCGGCACTCCGGCGTCAACCTCACCGTGACCCGATTCTTCGCCGCATCAGAGGAGGTGCAGAACAAAACGCAGGCTTTGCTTGATGACGAGGTAATGGCGGTGTTTCAGCTGGAAAACGCTGGAAATGAGAGAGTCACGGTTCAAGAGATAGTTGTGGAGGACATGGAGCATGCCATATGTGTTATCCGGGAAGTCGGCTGCGGCGGCTACGATCTCGTGGTGGTGGGCCTGCGGTTTGGATGGCGGTCGCCGGTGCTGGAGAGGCTGGAGGAATGGTGCGAGAATCCAGAGCTTGGTGTGGTTGGGGATGTCATGGCTTCGCTTGAGTTCGACCGTTGCTTCTCAGTTCTAGTGGTGCAGCAGAAGACGTAGTGGTGTTTGAGAGTCTTGGAGGAGATGAAGGGAACTTATGAACATTTTATGTATTGCTTTAGCCATATGCCATTATAGTGAAATTTCAAAGATAGATTTTTTTTTAAATTGGTATTCAAAACAGACTAATTTAAGAAGTAGGGATAATTACATGCATATAGCACCAGAACATTATCATTCATAAAATCTAACACTCATATTATATTTTTGAACTACAGAAGTGATGATGTAAGTTCCTGATAGGAACCCCATCAAAGCATCTATAGTTACATGAAACAAAAAATGGCCAGTTTGCCAAAGAACAAACCAGTGCAAATAAAGGGGCATGATTAATGACAGGAAAGATTTGGATTTTATAATGTAATAAAGGGCAGGGGAATAGGGACAAGTAACTTGTTGTATTCCAAAAATATCTCACTGATAATCATCCTAACATAGCATAGTAATGAAGGTTAAGGAATCACAAATTCATGAAATATAAATTGATGATGATAGAAATATCATCATTCTTATTCCACTTCTTAGATTTCTGTCAAACATCAAAGTAACTCTCTTTAATAATATCAGTAGGAGAACTAGTACCCAAGATAATTTTATTATTACTTTCAAGCCATAAACAATGAGTAGTAATATGAGCATTTAAAAAGATTTTTGTTTAGTAATCATGCAAATAAAAGTATAAGTATGTGTTGACCTCACTTTTTGTGAGGGTCTACTTGTGCCCCCTTGGGCCTCATCAGGACAAGCTCTAGTCCTCAACACTCTAGTTGAGTTGGTTTAGAGTTTTGGCTTGGTAATAGGCCCAATCCACCTCCTCCCATGGGCAAGACATGTCCTAGGTCCCAAAACCTTAGAAACCTCCATATGAATCCTAGGGGCCACAATCATTTCTAAATTCACAATAGGAGAGGCGTCTACCTAAGTTGATCCCTAGCCTCACCTAAGGCCCCTTCAACCCCAATTAACCTTTTTGGTGAGGTCTCTTCCTTTCTCTAGAGCATATGATTTAGTCATAAGACTTCCCTATTGACTCTTCTAGAGGACTAGTATTGAGACCACACCACTTAGAAAATTTAAACTACTTCTTGACTCCTTGTAGTTTTATATGAGTGGTTTCAAATTCTTAACATGTAGTTGAGTCGATTGGAACCAACATATTGAAGCCCAAGTAGAGTTTCTATGAGGATTGTGAATGTCTTAGGAAGACCTTTTGGATTTAGAGGTTTTTGTTCTTTGACACAACACACACAAAAACACCACAATTCACACGACACACACAAACATCACATACAAATACACCACAATTCACATAAACTACACTTATATACACGTCCATTAAATTAAAATTAAAATCAATTTTTAAAAGGATCAATCACAAACCAAGATTCAATGAAACCTGAATTTGATTCATTTTTTATGTGAACTTGCAATTCTTTGGTGCGTGTCGAGAGGCTCGTTGCTGGGATCGTCCCTCCAGACTTTACCTCTCACTTAGGCGAAGGTCGGTAACCATTTTGCTTGTTGAACGACTCCCATCTGATTGACGAATGCTATTCGCCGTGTCTCGCGTGGGTCTCACTTAAATTGGTCGGAAGTGAATTCCTTGCTTTGGTTGAGGTTCTTCATTTATTCTTGCTTTCTCCCTAAATTTGATTTAGTTTGGATTTGTAAATTAAAGGAGAACTTATAAGGAGGTCTCGACTTTAGCCTTTGCAATGTTTCAATTTTCTTGGTTGGAATGGGAGGAATTGGAGAAGAGACAGAGAGGGGAGGAGAATGGCGTGAGACTGAGAGAGGAAGGAAGTAGGGAAATGAATTTGGGAGAGAATGTTGGTTATTGGGGAGGTTTTCGACAGGTCATGGAAATAATGGGTGAGAGAAATGGGGGAAAATGTTGACATTAAGAGAGGGGCAGCTAAAAATATTAAGCAGGGGTAATTGGATTTTGAAATGTTAGGTTAGGATTCAAATAAAATGGAAAGAAATATGAGAATTTTGGCTAGGAAGCTTTAGAACAATAGGATTAAAGCATCAAGATTGATGAGTTGGCACAAGGATAATGAGAGAACAAATGAAAGACTAAAATTTGGTGGCATTAGTAATTTAAGACCAAAGAAAATGGCTTTTCTGTAAACTTAGTAAGGACAATAAAATTTTTTTGAAATAATATATCATTTGAAAATGACAAAATAAGAACTCCAACGATCTAAACCGTTTCAAAAATAAAGTTCTCTAGCTCAAAATATGATCATTTGAAGTTTGAAGGTGGTTATGATAAAAAAATTTACCTGGGCCCATTTAGTAGAGAAAATTTAAAAAATTTGAATAGTCTATTTGGTTTTGGCTAATTCAACTTAGAGAGATATGTCTGGCCAAAGTGGGTCCTAACCTATGGGAGAGCATAGTCAATTCTGACCAAAAAATTTTCATTCTATTTTATTAATCCAAATGGTGTAATTTTGAGTTTAGAGCAAATTTCATTAAAGTTTGTAGTTGATTTGAAGCCAATTTGAATAATTTATGGTCAAATTATTATTTTTTTAATCAAAATTATCATTGCTCCTTATTATTGTTTGCTCAAAAGTTACCTAAATAGAGTCGAAATTGAGCGCGGAGGGACTCATTTGAAAGATTTCAATGATATGAACAAAATGGTTACGTCTGTTT
Organism: Phalaenopsis hybrid cultivar; assembly: GCA_002079205.1. Taxonomy (NCBI): domain Eukaryota; kingdom Viridiplantae; phylum Streptophyta; class Magnoliopsida; order Asparagales; family Orchidaceae; genus Phalaenopsis; species Phalaenopsis hybrid cultivar. The sequence goes on from JXCR01142581.1 coordinate 79,926, forward strand.
TTAAAAAATTTAAAAATAATGACTCATTGAAAAATTTTTTTATGGGACCATTTCTCATGCATATGAATCTTAAGTTCAATGACTACCAAACTAGTTTGCATGATTTTCATATATAAATATGAAGATCATTCAACATATAGAGAAATAAATTTGGCACTAGAAGAGAAAGAAACATGCCTATAAATGTTTTGTGAATTGATATCTAAAGCAGCGAATGAAAGAACATCCGAGTTTCATTTAATCCAAATACACTTATTTTTAGAATTATCAGAGTTATGCACACTTAAAAAAATAAAAAATAATAAAATTTTTGAACTCCTCTTTTGTTATTAAAAATTATATACTTATTATGAAAGATGTTATCATAAATACAAAAAGGGAGAGCTTGGTTTCAATAAGACAAATCATATGAACGAGATTCTCATAAATAATCTTTTTGCAATTAACAACATGAGTTTTATTGCTAAACCCATGAACATAGAATATTTTGATAAGACATAAGAAAAAGAAATGAATGAAAATAGTTGCAAAAAAAAATTTCATGGGTTTGATTTTCTAAATTCAACATATTAGCATAAGTATAAACATTCATATCACTATCACAATTAGGAACACCATTAGAATTAGTATGATGAAGTTCACCATTCTCTCTAACAATATCAGAACCACTAGAAGATATATCAACATAAATGTTTAAATTAGGAGCAAAGGAAACATTAACAGTAGAAACCCTAATAGGAATAGGAGTTCTACTATTAACCGTTTTAAATCTTTAATTAATATAAATTCTATTATTAATTCTCCATTAACAACCTTAGTACAAGATGAACGATCATGAGCAAAAGTACTGCAAGCCTTACAGAGGTTTGGTTTCCATTCATAAACAACATGTAGTTTAAGCTCATGCCCTTTAATATCAAGAAGAATGAAATCATGAAGAGGAGAGTCAATATTTATCTGAATATTAACTTTGGCAAAAGAAAGCCGAGAAAAATTTGAAAGTTAAAGAATCAACAGCCAAAGGAATGCCAATTTTACTAATAATCTTAGATTTGTCGATTTCATTCGAACAACACAAAGACAAATTAAGAAATTTAACACAAATAAATATGTTTTAGAAATCTTCTTTAACAAGTTTAAGCTTGTGAGACCACTTTCTTAAAAAGAATGGTCTACCATTAATAAGCCGCAACCACCCACTAATACCATGTCAAAATCCTGAACACAATTAAAATTAAACAGAAAAAAACTTTTAGTAAGAGAAAGAAGATCTACAACTTCTTTTAATGTTCTTCTAATTGCTACTTGCAAATTTCCGTAGAAAGGAGGCTCACCAATGACATATCCAACAAGAGCTAGAATCCATATTTTAGATCCATAAATAACTTGATAAAAAAAATTTTTTCTTCTAAACTCGCAGAATACAATACAGACAAAATGAAAAGAACTAGTAAAATTAGAAGATATTAGATTTTTCCAATTAAGAGCAGGACTAGGCCTAAGGGAGCATGAGAAAAAAAGACAAAATTAGAGGATAAAAATGATTCATGAGGAGAAGATAAAAAGGTCAAAAGCCCCAAAACCACGAAGATAAACCAACAGAGAAAGAATGAGAAGAAAGGAGGAGAATATTTTCAAGAAAAAGTGAAAAATGATAAAGCCTCCCGAAATGCTAGGGGAAACTTAGAGAAAAGATATAAGTCAACAATTTGAAAGACATACACTACTTTTTTGCATTTATATCACCTAATTTTTTCATATTTCATCAATATGATCATAATTTTAATTTTCAAAAAGTGAAATATATATTTTCATATATAATTAAGATGATATGTATATAAAAAATTGAAGTTTAAATGTTAGATATGCAAATATATAGGATTATTATAATGGTGCATATAAAAATGTATAATTTAAATTTGAAATAAAATTTTAGATATATATTTACTCAATAAACTAGGAAAACAACAACTCACTTCTCCTATTTTCCCAAAAAATAAAAATAAAAAATAAAAAAATGTTGCTTCTCCTATCTCCGGCCACCACGGAGCATTCTTAAGTCAAATTTCGCACAAAAATCTCTACCTTGTGGTCGCTGCAGACAGAGACAGGCGAGCGAGAGCCGTGTAGCCCTAGGAACACTGGAGTGTCGTGACGACAGAAATATGTGCTGCCCCTTCAAGCCTGCGGTAACCAAAGCCCTCTCGACACATCTCCTGTCGAGCTCAAAGAACTCGGAGAGCAGGCGTCATGGCTNAGCATCTTAAGTCAAATTTCGCACAAAAATCCCTCCCTTGTGGTCGCTGCAGACAGAGACAGGCGAGCGAGAGGCGTGTAGCCCTAGGAACACTGGAGTGTGGTGACGACAGAAATATGTGCTGCCCCTTCAAGTCTGCGGTAACCAAAGCCCTCTCGACACATCTCCTGTCGAGCTCAAAGAACTCGGAGAGCAGGCGTCATGGCTGTCGCTCCTGGAATTCAGCCTGTCTGTTGCCCTTTTACGCTGCTTCATTCTCCATCCCGCCGTCTCTTCTTAAATACCTCCGGTGCCCGTCGAATTCCCGCCACTTGCCTTCGATCCTCATCTTCCTCACCTCATCCTCCCAATGAAAGCGTATCCGATCCTTCCGCCGTCTCCTCCACTAATTCAACTGGCGACCGCTTTATTAATTCCAGGAACCATGGAGAATATCGGCTTGGATACAAGCATGCTGCCGATAAGGGGGAAACTTCTGTCGTTCGGCTCACGCCCTCCCCTGAATCTTCCATTGAGAAGGTATGCAAAACCTGACCAATCGATTCGAAAATTTCATGTTCTTATCTTTGTGAAAAATTTAATTTGTTCTATGTTAGCTTAAGCCTGTCAATTATCATTCACGGAATTTGATGGATTTTTATTTTTTTTTACTATGGAGTTTTGCTTGGAACGGGCATGAAATAATGACGAAGATCAAGGGTTATGAAGGAAAAAAAAGGTTTTAGGGATGGCTGTTGAACGTTTGATAGAGAGCAATAGAGGCTCATGAATATCTGGTACTGAAAACTATATATGATATGAAGATGATTGTTTTCTAGGGAAAGTAAATTAGAAGGGGACTGGAATTAGACTTAATACACTAACGATCAAACTTTCTTAACCCGATGTTTAAATTTATGGGTGAGGCCTAACCAATTGGCATTTTAATGCCATTACATTTTTAAAATTTTGTTGCAGGACTAACCCAATACTCCCATGCACCATATCAAATT
>JXCR01142581.1:98580-109607 GCA_002079205.1 Phalaenopsis hybrid cultivar
TTTAGATATAAATATCAAACTTCAAGTGTAGATGTGTAAATACATAATAATTGTGTGCTGTGTATTCCAATTTTCCTAAGAAAAATGTGTATTAGTACATGTTGAGATATAGAACTCATGCAATTTTCTTATAAATTTAATTGAATGAAAAAAATTATATTCCTAAAATATTAATCTCTCCACATAAATTGAAGCTTTTCCTAGTGATTGATATTTTTGAAGCTAATATAGATTTTTCGTACATAAGGAAATAAATGTCCTTTTTCCATTGGAAATAAAGATAGAATATTGAAATTTTCGCTATGGAGGAGCTCAAATTTTGACCACCGCGTTGCTGTTACAAAAAAGCTACGGCATAAGGGATGCTAACTTCTTTAGAAGACATGATAAAGTTGTGCTTGCAAAGGGAGGACAAAATTTCACAGCAGATTAGTCTATTATTTCACCTTAAGAGGAGAAAGAGATGACTAATACAGTAGTAATATTACTACTATTGATGAAAAGTACACGAAGTAATTGTCAATTAGCATCAATTGAATGATAAGGAATTATTGCTCTTTTTTCAAAAGCTCGCTATTGAGAAAGAAAAGAGAATTTCTCCGAGAAGTGAAAGAAGAGCTCTCTTTTGTGGGAACAAATGACCTAAAATGAACGGGCTCTGATCCAAGAGGCTCTCAAGATTATTGCCATACTAAATTTTAAGGTGAAAATTGTGAATATGAGTTGAGGAGGGACTAAAATTTCTAAACTTCAATTGAAATTTAATAAAAAGGGTGACAAACAAGAGGAGAGTAAAAATTAAGTGGAGAGAATTTGTCCTTATTTTAAAGGTCAACCATTTTTTATGGATGACTAACTATAGTCTGAATTGATGCAGGAAAATTAGGATAAGGAATCCTAAATCAACTCATCAGGGATAACATGGATTGTCACCAACTATTCTATAAATAACTTAATCTCTCTATCGCTATTCTACCGTACTTGTTGACTTTCTGCGTCTTCCTTTATTTTCAGTTATAGTATTATCGACACCCATTCCTTGTCTTTTGATTTTTACATGGGGAAGGTCAACCAAAGTTGAGCTCAAAGTAACCAATCCTTCTGTTTGTAGTGGATACCAACTCCATTATCCAATTCTAATCACCTTATTATGAAATGAACTACAAGATAACATTTTTCCTTGAATAGTTAGGAAGCCATGTAGATAATGTTGTTGGATGAGATGTTAGAGCAGCTGCATAGATTTCAACTATTGCAATGTAGAATAGTGTTGGATATTGTAGATGGTAATGATTTAATCAAAACTTGCGTCTGTTGGTAAAGTCTTAGTCTATTGTCATTGATGATTGTATAGGATGTTAAGGCTATAAATAGGTGTTGATCATGTGGATGATGATGTTGTGTACTTTAGCCATCGTTGTAAAAATTCGTTGAAATTAACAAAGCTCTTTGACTAAATAAAGTTTGCTTTTGGGAATTCTTAGAGGATCCATATTATCTTTGGATTTAAAAAGTTATTCTAAATGAATTGAATTGGTGTCTATTTATATTCACAAGCGGAACTAAAATTTATTTGAAATATTCCTTGTAGATATCAACAATGTATGGTGGAGTTCACACTCTTTATTGATTAAATTTTGATCATATGATGCTTCCCTTGGGCTAAACTAGCCACCCATTTGGACTCTGGTCCACTTGGATGGCCGACAATAGCCCAATGGTGGTGGTCTAATGCTGGCACTGTTTTCAACTACAGATGTTTCTTTATAAGGCATTGATTGATGATGTAAAGATGCATGGTAAAATTGACTTGAGAGTAACATGAAAAAGATCATTAAAAAAAATCTAATTTGGTTTCCTTGCACTTGATTTTTTCTTCACCTGACTTCTCTTATTGTTTTAACAGTGAGATAATTCACTATTTAACACCAAAACAAGGTACCAATAGCAAGCATTAAGTCTCGTTTCCTCCTTTGAGAGCCGCAACCAACGACTACAATTGATGAGCTGTTAACTTTCTGTTTTCCAATCATAATGAACTAGAAACTGAGAGGAAGAGGATAATTGATCTGACTTATGGGAGGCCAAAAGGTATGGGTTGGGGGTTGGCGTGGAGGGAGTAATGCCAAATGAATTGATTTGTGTTCAATTGATTTCAATGCCTGGTTACAAGTTATATTTGTATTGGCGGCGGGGAGGGAAGAGTAATGCCAAATGAATTGAGCTGTTTTCAATTGATTTCAAAGCCCAGTTACAAGTTATATTTGTAGCCATTAATTCCTTAATGAAATAATTAAAAAATTATCCAAATTTTTTAAATCTTGGTTAAAAATATAAAATAAAAATTTCTTGAAAGAAAGCAGTGGAAGTGAGGAAAGTCAAAAATATTCGCTGGCCGATACTTGGCCCAAGATATGAGGGTTTACAATACTGAAAAATTGGTAAGAAATAAAAATATCCTAGTAAGAAAGAAAATCTAAATATGACAACCAATTTTAGTTTAAAAATTACGAAATATATTTGAGAGAATTCCAATGAATAATTATAAACAATCCATGACCTGCTTCCTATAAATTATGTGGAAACTAATATCTTCAATCAGAGAAGCTGCTAGCTGCTATTTCATTCATTTCCTTACTTGTCCTGTCATTGGGGAAGCCGTCAGGTGCCATCACATTCAATATCACACGTTCTGCCTTCCAGGGAAACTTACCGGCTACTACCATTCATACTTCTAATCACATCCGCCAATTATCTGAAATCTATTTCTGCTTTGTTCTTGCCAATGTTATGTTTTTCGCCTCTCCATTTTATAGAATTACCTACACATAGATGTGATACCTTGAAAGTAGATCTTTTGTCCATCATAGACTTCGACCTACTAGCATCAATATAAGGTTCTATAATTTTGAATTCTCATTTCTTAGAGAAAAGCTCCCCTTTGGCGTTTTATTCAAGTATCCGAGTATTCCAGGAATATCATTCATGTGCTCTTCATGAGGCACATGCGTGTGAGGTGGCCTATCATGTTGACAAAAAGGACTATGTCAAATATAGTTTGAGCCAAATAGATGAGTTTTATCACCAATTTTTTATATCATTTCTCATATACCATAAAATTAGTACTGAGATTACTCAATTTTGTGTTGGATTTGTTGAAATGTTGACAAATTTGCTTCGAGTTAAATCAAATTCTTTTAAGACATCTAGAATATTTTTTGCTTTCAAAATAATGAGGCTAAATTTGTTCTTGAGAGATTTTTTTTTTTTGCAAAAATATTGGAGATGCCCAAAATCTTTGATTTCAAACTCTTTTGTAAGCTATTTTTTCAAGGTACTTATTCACAAATCATGGTCCCTAGTAATAATGATATCATTAACATATATAATTATTATCTGTGATTGTAGAATAAGGTATGATTAGAGCGAATTCATTTGAGTCCTTGTTGACTCCAAAGTTTGGTGAATCATCCAAATTAGACTTTACAACGCCTAACAAATCTGAAACTGGTTAACAGTTCCTTATTATTGGAAAGGCAAAGAAAGAGGTGGGTGTTGGTGGGGGGGATGGGGGGTTTATTCAAAATGAGGAGTTAGTGGAATGAGAAGCAAGCAAGGTGGGTTTGGTTCATCATTATAAGAGAGGGCGAGCGGGTAAACGAAAGAAAAAAAATAAAGAGCAAGAGACGCAAAAATCAAGTGAGAGGGAGGANTGGATTTTGGTCCACTTGGATGGCCGACAATAGCCCAATGGTGGTGGTCTAATGCTGGCACTGTTTTCAACTACAGATGTTTCTTTATAAGGCATTGATTGATGATCTAAAGATGCATGGTAAAATTGACTTGAGAGTAACATGAAAAAGATCATAAAAAAAAAATCTAATTTGGTTTCCTTGCACTTAATTTTTTCTTCACCTGACTTCTCTTATTATTTTAACAGTGAGATAATTCACTATTTAACACCAAAACAATGTACCAATAGCAAGTATTAAGTCTCGTTTCCTCCTATGAGAGCTGCAACCAACGACTACAATTGATGAGTTTTTAACTTTCTGTTTTCCAATCATAATGAACTAGAAACTGAGAGGAAGAGGATAATTGATCTGGCTTATGGGAGGCCAAAAGGTATTGGTTGGGGGTTGGCGTGGAGGGAGGAGTAATGCCAAATGAATTGATTTGTGTTCAATTGATTTCAATGCCTAGTTACAAGTTATATTTGTATTGGCGGCGCGGAGGGAAGAGTAATGCCAAATGAATTGAGCTGTTTTCAATTGATTTCAAAGCCCAGTTACAAGTTATATTTGTAGCCCTTAATTCCTTAATGAAATAATTAAAAAATTATCCAAATTTTTTAAATCTTGGTTAAAAATATAAAATAAAAATTTCTTGAAAGAAAGCAGTGGAAGTGAGGAAAGTCAAAAATATTCGCTGGCCGATACTTGGCCCAAGATATGAGGGTTTACAATACTGAAAAGTTGGTAAGAAATAAAAATATCCTAGTAAGAAAGAAAATCTAAATATGACAACCAATTTTAGTTAAAAAATTATGAAATATATTTGAGAGAATCCCAATGAATAATTATAAACAATCCATGACCTGCTTCCTTTAAATTATGTGGAAACTAATATCTTCAATCAGAGAAGCTGCTAGCTGCTATTTCATTCATTTCCTTACTTGTCCTGTCATTGGGGAAGCCGTCAGGTGCCATCACATTCAATATCACACGTTCTGCCTTCCAGGGAAACTTATCGGCTACTACCATTCATACTTCTAATCACATCTGCCAATTATCTGAAATCTATTTCTGCTTTGTTCTTGCCAATGTTATGTTTTTGGCCTCTCCATTTTATAGAATTACCTACACATAGATGTGATACCTTGAAAGTAGATTTTTTGTCCATCATAGACTTCGACCTACTAGCATCAATATAAGGTTCTATAATTATGAATTCTCATTTCTTAGAGAAAAGCTCCCCTTTGGCGTTTTATTCAAGTATCCGAGTATTCCAGGAATATCATTCATGTGCTCTTCATGAGGCACATGCGTGTGAGGTGGCCTATCATGTTGACAAAAAGGACTATGTCAAATATAGTTTGAGCCAAATAGATGAGTTTTATCACCAATTTTTTATATCATTTCTCATATACCATAAAATTAGTACTGAGATTACTCAATTTTGTGTTGGATTTGTTGAAATGTTGACAAATTTGCTTCGAGTTAAATCAAATTCTTTTAAGACATCTAGAATATTTTTACTTTCAAATTAATGAGGCTAAATTTTTTCTTGAGAGATTTTTTTTTTTTTTGGAAAAAATATTGGAGATGCGCAAAATCTTTGATTTCAAACTCTTTTGTAAGCTATTTTTTCAAGTTACTTGTTCACAAATCATGGTCCCCTAGTAATAATGATATCATTAACATATATAATTATTATCTGTGATTGTAGAATAAGATATGATTAGAGCGAATTCATTTGAGTCCTTGTTGACTCAAAAGTTTGGTGAATCGTCCAAATTAGACTTTATAGCACCTAACAAATCTGAAACTGGTTAACGGTTCCTTATTATTGGAAAGGTAAAGAAAGAGGTGGGTGTTGGGGAAGAAGGGGGGNTTAGCGAAGGATGGAGGAAATTGTCTATGTCGACGAGTGAGATCAAGATCAGATGAAGTTGAGTGGGTTTGATGTTGAAGAGGCTATGTGCGAATCAAGAAAAGAAGCACACAAGCGGAGTAGGGACACGTGGAGAGCAAAGACTGAGAGCAAGAGTATTCTTGTGCGCTTGAGATTGAGAGTAGAAGTGGGAGCAACAATCTAATGTGAGACGGGGGCTAGCCGTGTGTAAGTGATAGTCGAATGGGACCAGAGCATGGGAAGGAGGAGGTAATTGTGAGAGCAGGGGTTCTGCCTTGAGATCAAGCCAAGAAGATAATGGAGGCTCAAGCAAAGTGAGTAGTTAGTTGAATGAGAAGCAAGCAAGGTGGGTTTGGTTCATCATTATAAGAGAGGGCGAGCGGGTAAGCGAAAGAAATAAAATAAAGAGCAAGAGACGCAAAAATCAAGTGAGAGGGAGGAGTTTAGCGAAGGGTGGAGGAAATTGTCTATGTCGACAAGTGAGATCAAGATCAGATGAAATTGAGTGGGTTCGATGTTGAAGAGGCTATGTGCAAATCAAGAAAAGAAGCACACAAGCGGAGTAGGGACACGGGGAGAGCAGAGACTGAGAGTAAGAGTATTCTTGTGCGCTTGAGATCGAGAGTAGAAGTGGGAGCAACAATCTAGTGTGAGACGGGGGCTAGCCATGTGTAAGTGACAGTCGAATGGGACCAGAGCATGCGAAGGAGGAGGTAATCGTGAGAGCAGGGGTTCTGCCTTGAGATCAAGCCACGCAGATAATGGAGGCTCAAGCAACGTGCATGCGTTCCGACCTCATTTGCTCGAAATTGAGAACGAGACATTTATGATAGACAACAATTAGGGCGAACAATTCAGGGTAAGCGAGGAGTATGAGTGGAAGGAGAAGAAAGCAAGGTGGGTTTGGTCCATCATTATAAGAGAGGGCGAGCATAAGGGTAAGCGATATGAACAAAATAAAGAGCAAGAGACACAAAAATCAAGTGAGAGGGAGGTGTTTATCGGATGATGGAGGAAACTGTGTACATCGATGAGTGAGATCAAGATCGAATGAAGTTGAGTAGGTTCGATGTTGAAGAGACAATGTGCGAATTAAGAAAAGAAGCACACAAGTGGAGGAGGGACACGGGGAGAGTAGAGATCGAGAGTAAGAGCATTCTTGTGCGCTTGAGATCGAGAGTAGAAATGGGTCTAGAGTTGGGCGGGGGCTAGCTGTGTGTAAGTGACAACCAAATGGGACCAGAACATGGGAAGGAGGTAATCGTGAGAGCAGAGGTTCTTCCTTGAGATCAAGCCAAGCAGATAATGCAGGTTCAAGCGACGTGCATGCGTGTGGACCTCATTTGCTTAAAATTGAGAATGAGGCATTTATGACTGACAACAATCAAGGCGAACAATTCAGGGTAAGCGAGGAGTATGAGTGGAAGGAGAAGCAAGTAAGGTGAGTTTGGTCCATCATTATAAGTGAGGGCGAGCATAAGGGTAAGCGAAATGAACGAAATAAAGAGTAAGAGATGCAAAAAATCAAGTGAGAGGGAAGTTTTTAGAGGAGGTTGGAGGAAATTGTGTATGTCGACGGGTGAAATCAAGATCGAATGAATTTGAGTGCATTCAATATTGAAGAGACAATGTGCAAATCAAGAAAAGTAGCACATAGGCAGAGGAGGGGCATGGCGAAAGCAGAGATTGAGAGTAAAACATTCTTGTGCGCTTGAGATCGAGAGTAGAAGTGGGAGCAATATTCTAGTGTGAGAGCTGGGCTAAGTGAGAGGGAGGAGTTTAGCGAAGGGTGGAGGAAATTGTCTATGTCGACGAGTGAGATCAAGATCAGATAAAGTTGAGTGGGTTCGATGTTGAAGAGGCTATGTGCGAATCAAGAAAAGAAACACACAAGCGGAGTAGGGACACAGGGAGAGCAGAGACTGAGAGCAAGAGTATTCTTGTGCGCTTAAGATTGAGAGTAGAAGTGGGAGCAACAATCTAGTGTGAGACAGGGGCTAGCCATGTATTAGTGACACTCGAATGAGACCAGAGCATGGGAAGGAGGAGGTAATCGTGAGAGCAGGGGTTCTGCCTTGAGATCAAGCCAAGAAGATAATGGAGGCTCAAGCAAAGTGAGGAGTTAGTGGAATGAGAAGCAAGCAAGGTGGGTTTGGTTCATCATTATAAGAGAGGGCGAGCGGGTAAGCGAAAGAAATAAAATAAAGAGCAAGAGACGCAAAAATCAAGTGAGAGGGAGGAGTTTAGCGAAGGGTGGAGGAAATTGTCTATGTCGACGAGTGAGATCAAGATCAGATGAAGTTGAGTGGGTTCGATGTTGAAGAGGCTATGTGCGAATCAAGAAAAGAAGCACACAAGCGGAGTAGGGACACATGGAGAGCAGAGACTGAGAGTAAGAGTATTTTTGTTGGCTTGAGATCGAGAGTAGAAGTAGGAGCAACAATCTAGTGTGAGACGGAGGCTAGCCATGTGTAAGTGACAGTTGAATGGGACCAGAGCATGGGAAGGAGGAGGTAATCGTGAGAGCAGGGGTTCTGCCTTGAGATAGAGCCAAGCAGATAATGGAGGCTCAAGCAACGTGCATGCGTGCGGACCTCATTTGCTCGAAATTGAGAATGAGGCATTTATGACTGACAACAATCAGGGCGAACAATTCAGGGTAAGCGAGGAGTATGAGTGGAAGGAGAAGAAAGCAAGGTGGGTTTGGTCCATCATTATAAGAGAGGGCGAGCATAAGGGTAAGCGATATGAACAAAAGAAAGAGCAAGAGCCACAAACATCAAGTGAGAGGGAGGTGTTTAGCGGATGATGGAGGAAACTGTGTACATCGATGAGTGAGATCAAGATCGAATGAAGTTGAGTAGGTTCGATGTTGAAGAGACAATGTGCGAATTAAGAAAAGAAGCACACAAGTGGAGGAAGGACACGAGGAGAGTAGAGATCGAGAGTAAGAGCATCCTTGTGCGCTTGAGATCGAGAGTAGAAGTGGGTCTAGAGTTTGGGTGCGGGCTAGCTGTGTATAAGTGACAGCCAAATGGGACCAGAACATGGGAAGGAGGTAATCGTGAGAGCAGAGGTTCTTCCTTGAGATCAAGCCAAGTAGATAATGCAGGTTCAAGCGACATGCATGCTTGTGGACCTGAGGCATTTATGACTGACAACAATCAAGGCGAACAATTCAGGGTAAGCGTGGAGTATGAGTGGAAGGAGAAGCAAGCAAGGTGGGTTTGGTCCATCATTATAAGTGAGGGTGAGAATAAAGGTAAGCGAAATGAACGAAATAAAGAGTAAGAGATGCAAAAATCAAGTGAGAGGGAGGTTTTTAGCGGAGGTTGGAGGAAATTGTGTATGTCGACTGGTGAGATCAAGATCGAATGAATTTGAGTGCATTCAATGTTGAAGAGACAATGTGCAAATCAAGAAAAGAAGCACACAGGCAGAGGAGGGGCATGGCGAGAGCAGAGACCGAGAGTAAAACATTCTTGTGCGCTTGAGATCGAGAGTAGAAGTGGGAGCAATATTCTAGTGTGAGAGCTTGGCTAGCTGTGTTTGAGTGACAATCAAATGGGACTAGCGCATGGGACGGAGGAGGTAATCGTGAGAGCAGTGGTTCCGCCTTGAGGTCAAGCCAAGCAAACAGCGCAGGCTCAAGCGACGTGCATGTGTGCGGACCTCATTTGCTCGAAATTGAGAACGAGGCATTTATGACAGACAACAATTAGAGCGAACAATTCAGTGAGCGCACAAGAGAAGGTTAGGAATTTTAATTTATAATAGTTATAAAAAATTTAGAATATTATTCTCAACAAGTTTTTTCTTAGATTTATAAGATTAGTATTCATTTAAAATTATCATTCACTTATAATTTACACCAGGAAACAAAAATTTAAGATAAAGATTTGGAAAATTGTTAAAGATCTAATGTAAATGGTAGAATTTTAATTTTGAACTTAATAAAAATTGAAAAGTAAAAATTGAAAATGATAAGAACCAAATTTTTTTGTTATTGAAAACTTACATTAATTTAAAGATTAATATTACTCGTCGTAAAATTAAAATAAAATTATTAATTAGGGTAAATGATAAATTATGGATATGAAGAAAAAATAATTTAAATTCTTAAGAAAAAATATACTGTTATATTATAGAAAATCTTTGAAATTAAGAAATTATGAATTTGTTTATAATTCATAATATTAGGATGCAATATGATTTTATAAAGAAAATATAATTATTTTCGTATTAGTTAAATTAAAATAAATGATTTATAATATTAAATATAAAATAAAATTAGCAATTAAAATAAGCTTCGAATGAATATTATTAGAAATGGATAAATGTAGATTAATTTTAATAAAACGTAACATCTCTAATAGTTATTTTCATAGGTTCTTATTCTTCGAATTGAGTAACTTATAAGAATACATATTTATAGGGTTAAGAACGACGAGATTGAGACATAATATTTGCACATGAAGAAAAGGGGTGAATTATCTTACTTTGAAATTATATTAACTTTTTTGCTTCCCTTAAACCCGTCGCATGGATAGTTATTACTACTTGTTTGATTAAATTAAGATTCTATCTTGATTTATATGTTCTTTATAATATTGGTCATATCAATTGAATGTTACAGATATAGTTACTTTTATGCATTATTTATATGATATATACATTGTGTACTAAATGATATAAAAATGTGAATAATACAAACTATACATAATGGTTGCATGTGCATATGATTGATTGGATTCACTCTCTTATTGTAATTGATCGGGACCATAAAGTACCCATGCACATAAATTGAAAAAAGATATTGATATTGATGTATTTTAATATATATAATTTTGAAGGTGTTCCTATGACAGATATATGGTTTTTATGTTGTATTGCACGATAAAATGTTCTAAGCCTCCTTGAAGGGTGATGTTTAAATAATAAATTATCAATTTTTTTATATTGCTTCATTACGTTTGACTTGTATATTATATTCTCTCTTTGTATGTTACTGTAGTTTAAAAGTATAAATATTCATTGATTTGTTGATATTTCACATCAACTTTAAATTGACGAATATTTAGGTTTAAGACTTATACTTGAACATGAGAAAAAAAAGGAATATGCTTATCATCATTCTAGAGAAATGTAAGTTCATTATTGTGTTTTTTTTATTTAATTTAAATTATGTTTGTTAACATCTCTTTTAATTTATTTGGATGATTATTTGTTAATGGTAGAAATTGCAATTAGATTAATTATCATTTGCATACTTATTCTCATCTTGATAAATTTCAAGCCGTCGAGACAAATTGTGATATACTAAAATTGATTTTTAAGACATAATATGTATGTATGTATGTATGTATATATATATATATATATATATATATATA
>JXCR01142581.1:109793-139295 GCA_002079205.1 Phalaenopsis hybrid cultivar
TATATATATATATATATATATATATATATATATATATATATATATATATATATATATATATATATATATATATATATATATATTGAGAAACAGGTATTTAGGTTAAAGAGTTTTACATCTGATATAAGAGAATTCCAAAGAGTTCCCATGAAGCAAAATCTTAAAAGATCTGTTTCGGAGACTAGATCACAAAACTCTCCCACTATTACAACCATTTTTGGCCAGCTAGTTTGTTGGTTGATTTCCTTCCCTTGGGATATGCGTCCAAATGTCCTTTGCTGATCTAGTTAAGAGGGGTATCTTCTTGATCCAGTGGATAAGCTGCCATGAGATGTTGGAGTTCTTATGTAGGATCAGGATGAGTTGTAAGGCATCAGATTCCATATGTATGTATTTGAACTATAATGATATTGCTAGCTTCAGGGCCTAGTTGACTGCAGCAGATTCAATCTTTAAGGCATTGTTGGTAGCCACTAGTGATTGAAAGAACCAAAGACAATTTCCATTGTGATCTCTGCAGACACCTCCAATTCTAGCAGCAGCTTGAGAGAAACTTTCATCAATGTTGATTTTAACCCATGGTTGAGCAGGCCTTCTCCATATCACTTTTTTTTATTACATGTGTCTTTAGTGAACCAGCCTCCCAATAAGTCTGAAGGAATATATATATATATATGTATCACTGATCTTTGAAGGAATATTTATGCTGACTTCTTTATTTAAGTCGCATTCATGAAAACATTATTAACATCAAGGTTGTGAAAACCGGATCAGACATCGAATCAGAAGAAGTAAATGTTAAAATTGAACCGGACGACGTAATAAATATTTAAATAAATTTAATATAATTTAAATAATAGAATAATGATATATTAATATCATTTTTATTGATTCAACAAATAATATTTTAATTTAAAATAGAACTTTTGAAAATTTTGAACAATATACTAAAAAAAAGATATGATATATATATATATATAAATTTAAATATCTTATTTTTAGCCATTGGATCAAAATCAAAAAGCTAAAATTGAATAATATTTAAACCGACCTCGGTTCTTTAAAAACCAGACCGGTTCACCGGTTTTTCGGTTCAACCTCAGTTTTCACCAATTCACCAGTTTTCTGCTTCAACCCAGGTTCTGACCGGTTCTATCCCGGTTCTATGATACAATGGTTCTGAGATTGAATCGAACTGGTTGAATGACCGGTTCACGGTTGAATTGGTGTCCGGCCGGTTTGGTTTTAAAACCATGATTAACATACAATTGGTGATGCGGCTTGTCAAATTTGATTGCGATTGAAAGGACCCAAATAATTTTATATTGTTGCATAAGCAATCATTTTGGGATAATCGATCCCATAATTTTGGATGGATCTTTTTGCAACCAACCGTGTTTTATATCAGAAGGGATGCATTAAATTGATATTTCACCTATTTGTAGATTCTTTCTTTGAGAGCAAACATGAAGCTTAGATGGATGTTATGGGATTGAGTGATTATGAGAAATAGAGTTCAGTAATTCAATATCATTGGGTCTATGAAGGTACAGTCACTTGATGATATTAATTTGTTGGTGTACTAAAACTTATGGAAACTTTTTTCTCTCCCGTCTTTCCTTGGGGGATTATTTATGGAATGAATGTTTATTTTAAAGAAGAAGATGTTCGTTGATATAATTATTTTTCTTTTTTCGAGGAAATAACATTTATAACTATATTTTTATGTGCTTGATATCCAAGAAAGACGCATTTGAAGAATTTAAGATCAAGTTTTTTTCAATTAGGTTTAGTTTGAAGATAAAGATAGTGCATCCAAAGTTCTTACGTGGAAGATTTGAAGTAGTACGAGTATTTGGAAAGTATTTAGAAAACATATTGATTGGGATTGGATTGATACATATCAACAGTACTCAATTTATACGATAGCAGGTTGTGGTTATGGGATTTACGCAAATAATATCTAGAGGTTTCAGTGGTGAACGTATTATATATTTTTCACCTCCAAGAGATGCTTATTTTTTGTTCGACCATGCACATTCATGTCATTGCCTGTTCTGCTGCATATAATTAGAAGTCCTCAATGGTGACTAATTTTGCACTCATTCATGTCTCCTAGAATAGTGTTCCTGGCTTGACAACATGATGTAACTGAATATTTCTAGGCGGATGTTTGATACATTAGTTAATGGCAGTCCTAATCCAGACTTACAATATTGTGCAAGTTAAACTATTTCTTTCAGCTCTTTTTTATTCATTCCTTTTTTTCTTTCAAGGGTTCTAAGCCTCACATCTTCACAAAACTTCCAGGTAAAATCATCTTTTTAATCCTTTATATTTTATTTAGGGTTTAGCTTGAAATCACGAGACTCCTTTGCATGACACAATTTATAGTTACTAACGGAGTATCTCATGATTGAGTTGAATCAACTACCTTCAAAACTAAGTGATGTTGAGCGTAAAGCCAATGGTGCCAGATTCATGAAAATTAGTCATTTTACCTCTGATTCCTTACTACACCCATTATCATTTGAGCTCATTCACTGTAGTTCTTTGCTGGTGATTCACGAGTCATCATTACATAGGATTTTCTGTGGAGAGATAATCATTTACTTGGTTATAGTAAGCCACCCTCTGCCTTATAGACTAATTCTTTTTGAAATTTATACCCTTATTAGGATTGATTTTTGGACCATAATTTACTCCTTGATATCCACCCAATCAAATTAGAACATGACTATGTTTTGCTTATCGAGAGTGTCTGTCAAAGAGATCATCATGTGTAACTGATCTTTGGGAATTCATTACTTTTGGGAGATTGAATGACCCTAATTCTTTGATTTTAATTTAAAAAAGATAAAAAATGAAAAATGATATTTTGCGAGTATTTTACACAGGTTGTGATAAGACTTATTGGTTTCGCCTCCTTGGACCTCTTTTCTTATCTTTTTTGGTAGAATTTTTATACGAAGAGACACCCTTTTTTATCTTATTTTTTAATAACCAAATAAGTCTAAATCTTTAACATTTGAAGTTGGCCAAATGATACATGGAGCTTATATGTAAGCATTGAATTTCAGAACTTGATGCATCAACAATTTTGACAACTAGGGCTAGTTGTCTAGTTTTCATTCTTGCTCCATTAATCTAGCCCTTAGCATTCTAATGGCTCAATTTTACTTTTTCTTTTAACTTTGTGTTATTTGGTTTGCTTATTTTATGATGGAAAGTTAGGGCCAATTCACTACTTCTACTTCGAGAATCATGATGCTTAACATATGCTATCAACTTTCATCCAAGTTATATATAAACTTTCTACACTTACAGCCCTTTTTCTTGATTAGGGATGCGTTTACATTGTTGATGCATACAAGGTTTACTGGACAGGTTGTCTTAGAGGAGTTCATACTGGGCAAATGGTCCTTCGATTGGTTGAGGCTATTGGTGAGGCCTATAATTTTCAGATTTTAAGTGGCGTTTATTTCTGTTTGCATTTCTGCCTAAAACCAACAATAACATTAGGAAGATTTACATGCACATTATTTAATTCCTATGTATTTACATATCTAACACCTATGCTTTAATTTATATATATATATATATATATATATCACCTTTTCTATGTATGAAAAAATGTATTGTACTCTTTGAAAGTTAAAATGGTGGTATTTTTTGTGTTATGGAAGATTTTTGGGTGGTATGATGTATATTAAAGTTTACATAGAAATTGGGTGTTATGTAATTTTTATCTTGGTTGTTGTCATATTTCTCCGCAGATGTCTATCTTGCTGGTACAGTTATGTTGATATTTGCGATGGGCTTATATGGGCTTTTCATTAGCAATTCACCGCTTGGATTGGCTCCTGGTGTCGACCGCGCTCTTAAAGGTTCTTCCTTGTTTGGAATGTTCCAATTGAAGGTAAAAGAGTGTATCCTCTAATAAATTTATTTTATGAATATGCAGTCCATGGGGTTTCAAATTTCATTTATCGATTGTTATTTTTGTATTTTTGCTTACTATGCTTAAATCTTTTTATCAAATTGTTTCTCCCTCTCAAAATATTGTTTGGCATCTTTCTCCAGCATAACTCGTTCAAGATTCCCATGGGAAATGTACACAAATGCGCCTATTTATGATGGCAAAATTTGAACATTTTCTTGTTGGTATAATTTATAGTTTTTTAAATTCACTCAGAACAAAATGTTTAAAAAAAATGATAAATCCATTTCACTCATTTTGAGTTTAAAAACTAAATCATCACTTATGATTAAGTTTTCAAAAAGGTTTGTAAAGTTTATTCAATATGAATGTTTATGCGTAACTAACTAAACGATGAACTCGACAAGTTTCTTAAATTTTTAAAACTCATTATCTTCAAACAACCAAATGAGCCCAAATTCTGAGGATTTCAAATGATTTCATAATTTCATTAATGCATTCACCCTGAAGAAACTGAAACATACATAAAATAGCTTTTGTTTGTCCCTTCTCAAATTATGAAGGGAAACATGATTTATATCTCTGGTTAAGTCCATTTCTAAGTCAAGCATATGATGAATCATTACAACATAAAAGAGCTAATATTTATGAGGAAAACATTGGGCAAGGAATCCCCACCAAAAAAATATGGGTAGGATGGGCTTTAAATCCTTATATTTTTTTTGAATACAAGAGTTGGTTGATTATTCAAACATTGCACCCATCTTAAACCAAATCAAAAGATTTTAAAACCTCTTGGGATAAAAATTTCTCCACATTTAGGATTGCAATCAATTCATAATTCTATTAATCTGCTTAAAAAAAACTGTGTTGAACTTTTCTTGGGTTATGTCGTCCAGGAGAGACCCAAGTGGATGAATATAAGGTCTCTTGATGAACTTAAGACGAAGGTTGGACATGTCATTGTCATGATTCTTCTCGTTAAGATGTTCGAAAGAAGCAAAATGGTGGCAATTACTACAGGAATTGATCTACTCAGTTATTCCGTCTGCATTTTCTTGTCATCTGCATCCTTGTATATTCTTCACCATCTTCATAAGCCATAGCAGTAGAGCTGTAACTTCTGCTGGCGTTTTTTTTTTTGTATAAAATTTACAGTGCAATACAGAATGTTTCTACGTCTATTCAGTGTTTCTACTCGCTTTTCACAACCAATGCGGATTTCACAGTTTAGGCTGATGAATATGGCCTGCTGCACATGGAAAAATTTTCTGTCCGGTTTGGATGTTGCTCTACGTGCAGACTCCAATAACATGCCGCCATGTGCGCTATATCGCGAAGGTTATTTCGGGTTATTGAAGTAGAACCGCGGAGGTTATTTCGGAGTTATTTCGGCATTATTTCAGAGTTATTGAAGAGAAACCCATATATTCCACTTCAATAATCCTGAAATAATCCAGAAATAACCTTCGCGGTTCCACTTCAATAACCCCAAATAACACCGCGGAAGTTATTTCGAGGTTATTAAAGGGGAATATATGAGTTTCTCTTCAATAGTCCCGAAATAACTAATTATAACATCAAAATTACCTCCGCGGTGTTATTTTTGGGTTATTGAAGTGGAACCGCGGAGGTTATTTCGGGGTTATTGCGGAGTCCGTAATTCCACTAATATTTTTTTAGGTGGGTCCGATATAGCATACATGACAATATATCACTGGGAGTCCACACGCGGAGCTAGTTCCGGAGCCCACACCACTTAATTCCAATGTATTTAGATATGTAACACCAGAACTTCAGTTTTTGCATGTATGTCACCTTGCCTATACCTGAAAAGGTGTTTTTCACCTTTTTTTAAGTTAAAATAATGATATTTTTGATGTGATGTGAAAGATTTAGGTGGTGTAAATATAAAACGGCAAAATTTTGGTGTTAGATATGTAAATGCATAAGAGTTAGGTGGTATTTATGTAAATGCCCCTTTTAATATCATTAGGTCAATTCATTTTGTTATGCATAAATTTACATACCGCTGCCGTATGCTGTTTTGTTGCACATGTTATTATTTAAATTGGAAATGACGCCTTATATGGCCTTGCAAGATGTTTGTGTAAACGTAAAATGCACATCTTACAGTGCAAGTCTGAGTCATCTTTTTATGGCTTATTGGATTTGTTGTGATAGAATATCTTATTTACTAAATATATGAACAAAAAAATGACATGAGTGAAAATAAAGATTATACTATGATTGTTATACACAATGTATGACAAATGAGATATTCAAATATGGAAATAATTTAATAATGCTCATCATACGATAGAGTTCATAAGAAAACAATATATGACAACCAATAGAGCTGTAAACGAGCCGAGCTTGAGCGAGCTCATGCTTGGCTCGTGTTCGGCTCGTTCGAAATAGCTCGTGTTTGAAATCGGCTTGTGTTCGAAATCGGCTCGTGAATAGTGTGTTCGTGTTCGACTCGATTTAAATATTCGTGTTCGTGTTCGGCTCGAAATTGTCTCGTTAAACTAAAATTAAGAAAAATATATGTAAAGTGTGGGTTTCGAACCTGAATCAAATCTATACAAAAACAGACATTAACCGCATTGCCACATGAAATGTTGTGATTTAAACTCAGGCATAAATATATATAATATATTATTATATAAATAATATATGTAATATATTGTTATATAAAAAGTTATATAAGTTTTTTTCGAGTCATTTCGAGCCGAACAAACTGTTGTTCGTGTTCGGCTCGTTTACATTTCGAGCTTAAAAATTTGTTCGTGTTCGGCTCATTANATACAGAAATGTTTCTAAGTTTATTCAGTGTTTCTACTCGCTTTTCACAACCAATGCAGGCTTCACAGTTTAGGCTGATGACCATGGCCTACTGCACGCCAGAGATTTTTTCATTTGGACACTGGACGTAAATTTGGGTCCGGAGTCCAGTGGTCACTTGCCACATGGCAAGTGGGCCCACTATAATACATTGGTTGAATTTATTTTATGTAGGGGTGGGGCCCACTTGCCACGTGGCAAGTGCCTGCTGGACTCTGGACACAAATTATTTTTGGAATAAAGTTTAATTTTAAATAGGAAGATTTACATCTACACCACTTAATTCCTATGTATTTACATATCTAACACCTAAACTTCAGTTTTTGCATGTATGTCACATTTGCCTGTACCTGAAAAGGTGTTTTTCACCTTAAAGTTAAAATAATGATATTTTTGATGTGACGTAAAAAATTTAGGTGGTGTAAATATAAAACGGTAAATAAAGTTTTGGTGTTAGATATGTAAATGCATAAGAATTAGGTGGTATTTATGTAAATGCCCCTTCTAAATATCATTGGGTCAATTCATTTTGTTATGTATAAATTTACATACCGATGCCCTATGCTGTTTTGTTGCACATATTATCATTTAAATTGGAAATGACGCCTTATATGGCCTTGCAAGCTGTTTGTGTAAACGTAAAATGCACATCTTACAGTGCAAGTCTGAGTCATTTTTTTTATGGCTTATTGGATTTGTTGTGATAGAATATCTAATTTACTAAATATATGAACAAAAAAATGACATGAGTGAAGATAAAGATTATACTATGATTGTTATAGACAATGTATGACAAATGATATATTCAAATATGGAAATAATTTAATAATGCTCGTCATACGACAGAGTTCATTAGAAAACAATATATGACGACTGATAGAGCTGTAAATAAGCCGTTTCGTGTTCGGCTCGTTTGAAATAGCTCGTGTTCGAAATCGGCTCGTGAACTGTGTGTTCGTGTTCGGCTCGAAATTGGCTCGTTAAACTAAAATTGAGAAAAATATATATAAAGTGTGCAATTCGAACCTGGATCAAATCTATACAAAAGAAGATACCAACCGCATTGTCACATGAGGTGTTATAATTTAAACTTAGACATAAATATATATAATATAATATTATATAAGTAATATATATAATATATTGTTATATAAAAAGTTGTATAATTTTTTTTTTTCGAGTCATTTCGAGCCGAACACGAGCGAACAAATTGTTGTTCGTGTTCGGCTCCTTAGGCTTAATGAACGAGCCGAACAGGAGCTGTTCACGAACAACGAGCCAAATTGACAACCCTAACAACCAATGGTTATTGCATCAAAAAGCTAAAAATATTCAATTGCAAGCATGCTATATATATAGTCAATTTATTATGATCCTTTATGATCCTTACAATCATGAAATGTTGGTACAAAAAAAAAAGTCCAAAAAAATTCTTATATAGTCGTCACTTTGTGAATTTGTCGGCCCGATCGGCCAACTTTCAAAATGATTTAATTGACAAGATATGCGTCATGCAGGAAATCATAAATTATATAAATTCATGCTAAAATAATGGTTGCATGTTGAAGAAATGTCATATTATCAATTCATGATTTTCAGTAGTAATAGATATTTCTAAGTACTCACAATGAATTGTATAAAATTTCTAAAAGTTTATGTAATAAGTAAAATGATAATGCTAACTATTACATCTGATCAATATAGTTGTATCAATTATTTTAAATTAGCATATTCTCAACATAATATGAACGATTAAACATTTATCATGTTTGTTTAAATATTATACTCTTTAATTTTATTTTTAAAATATGTGGAAGTTGATTAGACAAAGGCTCCTTATCCCAAAAAATTCTTCTCCTCTATCAGGCAGCGCAATTATTAAAGTTACCTCATCTACAGTGAATTTGAGCTCTTGTCCACCAAAATCGTAAACCTGTTTCTCAGTATTCAAGCATCTAAGGAACCACAATGTCAGTGGTACATCTTAGTGCCCTAAACTCTAAATCCTATAAACTCTTCTTTGCTCAGCTTGAAATTTCACATGTTGGTCCTAACCTCAAGCACTTAGTATGTGGGGTCAATATAGAGGAGCTTAAGGGGAGTCCCCCATAGGATGGTCAGACCTGAGGACTAACCCTGGGTGGTCTGGTTTTGGTGGGGCTAACTTGCACACACTACACTTTTTCACTTACCCCAAACCTTAGGACCCCTTAGGTTGGCCTCCTGACTCCTTTTAGAAAGCTCATATGGGTGACTTATACCCTTAGTCTTTGGTTGAGAAGGTTAGAACCAGTATATTGAGCATCCAAAATGAGTCATCACATGACTTATATTGGTTTGTACGATAACCTTAGAAAATGGTAAATACGTAGCCTCCTCATGATCACTGCAACATCACCAGTGACGACTAATTCATCACAAAGTGCTCTAAATGTTGATGATTTACATATGAAATTAATCCCCCTATTGGCCATCCTTTATCTAGCTATGCAAAATTTTGAAAGACAAAAATATTTAAATATTTCAATATATAATAAACATGTAAAAAAATAATAAGCATTGTGTAAAACATGATAACACTAAAAAAAACACATAAGCATAACATGTTATATTGAACAAAAATCAAGGAAATAATCAATTCAATATGTTCAAAATGGTGTACAACACGGTTGTGCTGAAGACAAACTTGAGTATAACTATATTGCATTGAACAAAAATCTTAATGTGTTAAACATGATGAACAACATAGTTATATTGAAGAAAAATTTGAATACAATCATATCGTACTAAAGAAAAAACATCCAAATAACCAATCTAATGGGTTCAACATGAGGTAAAACATGATTGCACTGAAGAAAAACTTGAGTACAATCATGTTATATTGAGCAAAAACCATACAAATAACCAATCCAATGTGTTCAACATTGTGAATAACATGATTATACTGAAGAAAATTTATTGCATTAAGAAAACCCCCAAATAACTAATATGATGTGCTCAACTTGTTATACAACATGATTGTATTGAAGTAACACTTTAGTATAATCATGTTGTATCGAATAAAAATCTTGAAATAACAAATCCAAGGTGTTTAACTTATTGTACAACATTGTTGTACTAAAGAAAAAATTGTGTATAACCATGTTGTACGAAGCGAAAAAATCTAAATAATCAATCTAATATGTTCAACATGGTTGTACGGAACCAAAAAATTGAATATAACTCCATTGCACCGAGCAAAAAAAATTCCAAAAAATCAATCTAATGTGTTCAACTTATTGTGCGACATAATTCTACTGAACAAAAATCATGAAAATAACCAATTCAATGTGTTCAATATGATGTACTACATGGTTGCACTCAAGAAAAACTTGAGTACAACCATATTATTCTGAGAAAAAAATAACTAAATTGGCAATCTAATGTGAAAATGATCGTGTATAACATACTTATACTGAAGAAAAACATCAATACAATCATGTTGTGCGAAACCAAACATGCTTCCAAATAACAATTGCATTTTATTGACTTTAGAGTAAGTAAAACTGATAAATAAGAAATCATAGCTATATCTCTAGAAGGTTTAACTTACATAATAAGTAGGAAAAAATAATATTTTCTATTCTGCGCTAAACCGATTTCAAACCCTAGAAACTTTTTTTGGAAAATCAATTAAAATATTTATGTGCAATGGAATTCATACGATTAAACTATCATGTGAATGTATCTTATCCAAGAAGAAGATAGTTTTTTCCTCGTCACTAGAAAACCAATTTATAACCCTAAAATTTAACGCGTTTGGTGAATAGAAAAGCGTAACCGATATGCGTAAGATTTGGAAACGCACAGTGATGATTTCGAAACACCAATGAAGATTATGAAAATCCAGACGATTTGCAACCCTAAACTGAATATCAACGATGAGACCCTAAACCCTAAACCCTAAAAAATACAATAGAGAAGTTCGAAGTACTGCAAAAGATTTTAAAGCGCTTAACATACTTCCACATATTATATTACATATTCGACCAATGTACATTGCCCAAATAAAAGGCCCATGTACACAACAAGGAAACAAAACAGTTAGCCCCGATAGCCATTGCCATTTTTTTATTTTAACACTGCACAATAAAATATTAAGTATTTGACCAAAACTTAAAATATTGAAAAAAATAATCCTCTCCTTCAATTAATGAGCCGCAGATCATTTCTCCTCCTTTTTCTCCTCTGTTTCCGTTTCTTTCTCCGCAAACTTCACCTTCCTGCTCTTTCTCCACCGTCTCTGTTTCTTCCTCCACAATCTACATACTCTCCCGCAGCGACTCTTTCCCTCCCCACCATTGTCTCGCTTTCCTCTTCTATCTCTGTACTATTGTTTGTCTCTGCTTCAAATTCAATCGTCTCTCCAGTTGCAGAAGCACACATGCCCCATACTTTGAATGCAAACCTTCTGTTTGACCAAATGCCATATCTTCAAAGCCAAAGAACTAAATTTTCCCCACAGTCCTTTTCATAACAATCTTCTTCCCCAAGGTTCCTGAAAGATACAATAAGAGATAGCTACCGAAACTTCGAAGCAGTGGCTGGAGCAAGGGAGCTTGGCCTCATGAGGAAGGAGAGTCTCTGCTGCTTCATACTGCTTCTNTACTAAATTTGCCCCACAGTCCTTTCCTTAACAATCTTCTTCTCCAAGGTTCCTGAAAGATACAATAAGTGATAGCTACCGAAACTCCGAAGCAGTGGCTGGAGCAAGGGAGCTTGGCCTCATGAGGAAGGAGAGTCTCTGCTGCTTCATACTGCTACTAATTCTGCTTCAGTTCGAATGTGGCAGAGCTCATGCTGATTTGTTCGGCAGGCTTCGGAGATTGAGAGGAGGATTTGGAGATAGGTTGGGCTCCTCTGTATCGGAGGCCAGAGTGGGAGGAGAAGGGCGGCGTGAAGGAGGAGGAAGGTATGATGAGGAGAAGAGGACTGTGTACACTGGTCNCAGGTTGGGTTTCTCTGTATCGGAGGCCGGAGTGGGAGGAGAAGGGCGGCGTGAAGGAGGAGGAAGGTATGATGAGGAGAAGAGGACTGTGTACACTGGTCNAAAACAATCAATGGTTAATGCATCAAAAAGCAAAAAATTTTCAATTGCATGCATGCTATATAAATAGTCAATTTACTATGATCCTTCATGATCCTTACAATCATGAAATGTTGGTACAAAAAAAAATGTCCGAAAAAATTCTTATATAGTTGTCACTTTGTGAATTTGTCGGCCTGATTGGCCTACTTTCAAAATGATTTAATTGACAAGATATGTGTCATGCACGAAATCATAAATTATATAAATTCATGCTAAAATAATGGTTGCATGTTGAAGAAATGTCATATAATCACATCATGATTTTTACAAGTAATAGATATTTCTAAGTGCTCACAATGAATTGTATAAAATTTCTAAAAGTTTATGTAATAAGTAAAACGATAATGCTAACTATCACATCTTATCAATATGGTTGTATGAATTACTTCAAATTAGCATATTCTCAACATAATATGAACGATTAGAAATATAACAAATTTATCATGTTTGTTTAAATATTATACTCTTTAATTTTATTTTTAAAAGCCGTGTAAGTTAATTAGACAAAGGCTCCTTATCCCAAAAAATTCTTCTCCTCTATCAGGCAGCGTAATCATTAAAGTTACTTCATCTACAATAAATTTGAGCTCTTGCCCACTAAAATCGTAAACCTGTTTCTCAGTATTCAAGCATCCAAGGAACCGCAGTGTCAGTGGTACATCTTGGTACCCTAAACCCTATAAATTCTTCTTTGCTTAGCTTGAAGTTCCACATGTTGGTTCTAATCTCTAGCACTTAGTAGGTGGGGTCAATATAGAGGAGCTCAAGGGGAGTCCCCCATAGGATGGTTAGACCCGAGGACTAACCCTGGGTGGTCTGGTTTTGGTGGGGCTAACTTGCACACACTACACTTTTTCACTTACCCCAAACCTTAGGACCCCTTAGATTGGTCTCCTGACTCTTTTTAGAAAGCTCATATGGGTGACCTATACCCTTAGTCTTTGGCTGAGAGGGTTAGAACCAATATATTGAGCATCCAAAATGAGTCATCGCATGACTTATATTGGTTTGGTGCGATAACCTTAGAAAATGGTAAATATGTAGCCTCCTCATGATCACTGCAATATCATCAGTGACGACTAATTCATCACAAAGTGCTCTAAATGTTGATGATTTACACATGAAATTAACCCCCCTATTGGTCATTCTTTATCTAGCTATGCAAAATTCCGANATGAATAATAAATAAATAAATAAATAAATAAATAAGCACATATCCTATATTAATTTTCTCTATTGTAGGAATATTTGATGCACAACCCTTCTCCCGTACTTGTACCTATGAAGCACCTTTTCAATGCACTTTTGAGAGAGCCATAACTTTTTGTTTGCTTTGTTGTGAGACATTTTAGGATAAGAATTGTAATACTAATCCATAAGTACCATTAAAAATGATTTTTTTAATCTTGCGCCAATTTTATAGCTTCATGGCCTACAATAACCATGCTATTAACAAACAACTAATAAACAATAGTCTCAAGGAAGTCTTTTTAACATGTCATATGCTTCAATTCATATTTACTCTTTCTCAATTTTGCATATGCTTCAAATTATAGTTACTTTTTCTCAACGGTATAGAAAATTTCACTTCTTTCTTCTTTTTTTTTTGCTTTGAAGCCTCTCTTTGCTCTATTTAAACATCCTCCAAGTTATCATAGAGAAAGATGATCTTTCACGGAATTGATCAATCTACAGGTTCAAAGTTGCAATGGAGTACAACCTAAATCTAACTTTGTGATTCAATAGTAATTCATTTTCAATGCTTTCAAAAATTGCTTGCATATGATAGATTTCAAATATTTTAGCTCCATAAGAACATTAAAACACTTAATGACTGCGCAGCACCTCATGACATTGCGAAAACCACGGCATAGTGTGCCATCATAATCAACATAAAAATTTGTTGACGTTTTTCCTATCTCATGATCAGTACAAGACCACTTTCATGATAGCTTGCAACTAGTGCAGCATCTTAGAAAAATGATGATACTTTGTAACCTCACCGACCACCTTGATATCTCCAAATCAGATCTCACAACACCTTTACAACCATTATAACTCCTGAACTAGATCTCTTGACATGATGACCTCCATCATTGCTCCGCACTTGATACCCCACTTTCATGGTTTAGCCTCACGATCATTAGTCTTCTATATTTATAGTTATATTATTTTCTTCCAACTTAACATAATGAGTTGATTTCTTCAATTAATTTTACAATTATCCAAATATCTTATAAATATTTAGGGATGCTAACTATTTTCTTTTGTTATTTCTTTTTTACATGAACATAATTATTTCTCAAAGTATTCTTTCCATTTGAAAGTTTACCAACTCAAACATATGATTCTAATCCAATGACTAAATTTCCTTTTATATAAATTTTAACTATTTCTTTTCTTTTAATTTAATAGGTTCTTAATTAATAGCTTTATGGTCCTCCCCTTTCACTCAATAACACTTAATCATGAGTAGCTCGAATGCCCCATGCTCTCTAATGGATCTTTTNGTAGGGTAGTTAGTATTATTGGGAAAATGCTACTAACGGAGTTATTTTTTGGAGTGCATTTTAATTTGATAATGATTAGCGCGAACAAACATGAATAATAAATAAATAAATAAATAGGCACATATCCTATATTAATTTTC
Source organism: Phalaenopsis hybrid cultivar (assembly GCA_002079205.1). Classification (NCBI taxonomy): domain Eukaryota; kingdom Viridiplantae; phylum Streptophyta; class Magnoliopsida; order Asparagales; family Orchidaceae; genus Phalaenopsis; species Phalaenopsis hybrid cultivar. The sequence continues at coordinate 124,359 of JXCR01142581.1, forward strand.
TCTATTGTAGGAATATTTTCATGCACAACCCTTCTCCCGTACTAGTACCTATGAAGCACCTTTTCAATGCACTTTTGAGAGAGCCATAGCTTTTTGTTTGCTTTGTTGTGAGACATTTTGGGATAAGAATTGTAATAGCTTATCCATAAGTACCATTAAAAATGATTTTTTTGATCTTGCGCCAATTTTATAGCTTCATGGCCTACAATAAGCATGCTATTAACAAACAACTAATAAACAATAGTCACAAGGAAGTCTTTTTAACATGGCATATGTTTCAATTCATATTTACTCTTTCTCAATTTTGCATATGCTTCTCAACAGTTTCACTTCTTTCTTCTTTTTTTTTTGCTTTGAAGCCTCTCTTTGGTCTATTTAAACATCCTCCAAGTTATCATACAGGTTCAAAGTTGCAATGGAGTACAACCTAAATCTAACTTTGTGATTCAATAGTAACTCATTTTCAATGCTTTCAAAAATTGCTTGCATATGATAGATTTCAAATATTTTCGCTCCATAAGAACATTAGAACACTTAATGACTGCGCAGCACCTCATGACATTGCGAAAACCACGGCATAGTGTGACATCATAATCAACATAAAAATTTGCTGACGTTTTTCCTATCTCATCATCACTACAAGACCACTTTCATGATAGCTTGCAACTAGTGCAGCATCTTAGAAAAATGATGATACTTTGTAACCTCACCGACCACCTTGATATCTCCAAATCAGATCTCACAACACCTTTACAACCATTATAACTCCTGAACTAGATCTCTTGACATGATGACCTCCATCATTGCTCCGCATTTGATACCCCACTTTCATGGTTTAGCCTCACGTTCATTAGTCTTTTATATTTATAGCTATATTATTTTCTTTCAACTTAACATAGTGAGTTGATTTCTTCAATTAGTTTTACAATTATCCAAATATCTTATACATATCTGGGATGCTAACAATTTTCTTTTGTTATTTCTTTTTTACATGAACATAATTAGTTCTCAAAGTACTCTTTCCATTTGAAAGTTTACCAACTCAAACATATGATTCTAATAAAATGACTAAATTTCCTTCTATATAAATTTTAACTCTTTCCTTTCTTTTAATTTAATAGGTTCTTAATTAATAGCTTTACTGTCCTCCCCTTTCACTCAATAACACTTAATCATGAGTAGCTCGAATGCCCCATGCTCTCTAATGGATCTTTTCTAAGTGTTTGATGATTGCAATTTTAAATTTATTTAATTTGAGACTATATTAATCAACATGTAGGATTATCTATATCAACTAAATCAACTACCTCATTGTAGCATGTTGATCTTTATGACTTTAACATACATCAATATTTCATATTATTGGTGATATGTATAAAATTTGAATTTGTAGGAGTATCATTCTTTAAAAATTTCTCACTATCCTCCATAATTTGACTGCAAATAACATAACATCTCTATTCCTAATCCTAAATGAATTGCAAAAAAATGCATTTCAATCATTCATGAGCATGTTCTTATAAAAAAATGTATTATTTTGTTTTATTAGTAACAATAAATTCAGATCTGATCTCATCTTTGGTACATAAACAAAATCCCTAAAACTAAACACCCTCTTTTCCTATTCAAATTCTATCCAATAAACGACAATGAAAAAAAAAATCTATAGAAAAAAGAAAATTTTGCATGACAATGTAAACATCATATCTATTCTACTTTTCATTCATTTATTTATTTTCATGTGTGTGCATCCATCATACTGAGTTAATAGAATAGTCTTCTCAAGCTAGATGACAGAACTTCTATAATATTCCAGAAAGAGTCCTATATATTCACCATCACACATGATCTGCTTCAGTTGCTTCCCTTTCATTTATTATGATTTAAATGAATGTTGTCAAACACATCAGACATTTATTCTTTTGACTTTAAAATATATGCTCATAGCATTCAAGCATGGCAATTGAATAAGGGACACCACAGATTGATTTCTGTTTTGCACCATCCCTCTGGCTGGGCTTATTTAATACAGTTCAATAAAAGCAATCATCCATTCAAGTTTTTCAAATGAAATAATTTGGTTGTCTTGGCTTAAATGTTACTGCATAAAACTAAACATGAGATTAAATCATACTGCGCACTAAAAAATATTTTCTTATGTTTTAATATCTTTCTAACAATTATTGATTTTAAATTCTGAGCTTATTAATTAACTGAATAATTAGTTCAACGAAGATTTACATACCAATTTCTATGTATTTACACATCTAACACTTAATTTTCAATTTTTTAGGCATATGCAACCCTATCTATGCCTGAAAAATTGTATTTCACTCTTTAAGAAATAAAGTATTGTTAATTCTTATATGATATAACAACTTTGGAAAGTGTATATATATATATATATATATATATATATATTAAAAGGAATGGCCTGAGGCTATTACACGAGTCTCGCCCATCCCTGATGCGCCTAATAATTTGAGTATCACAACCTCAACCGGGGGGAATCAAACTCTAAACCAGAGGAGACTTATAAATGACAAGCAGATGCCAGACCAGCTGATCAGAATGCGGCGCAAGTGTGTGTGTGTAAAGAGTAAAGCTTTGAGTGTGTGTGTGTAAAGAGTAAAGCTTTGATGTCAGATATGTAAATACATGAATTGAGTGGTAAGCATGTAACCGTCCCCCTTAGTTTAATTATTCACATAACAGTACAAAACTCATTAACATATTGATTTCCAAACCCAGAAGAGGAAACCAATGAAACCAAGCCCATAACTAAGAATACAAAGAGTAAATACTATGTCAGACAACAACTCCCAAATACATGTTCAAAGCTACATATCTGCTATTAGGAGGCTGCAGAACCACATTCTTGCTGTCTTGATCCAGCAACCGAGAAGATTACCCTTCTCATACTTCTCCCCATGGATTGCACAGAAAGCTGTTTTGATTTTTGGTCAAGTAAAAAGAGAGATGGAGGCTCTTAAATGCAGAAGGACAGCTTCGGTTCTGAGGAAAGCAGTGATGGAGATGATGGAAATTTAAACGATCGGAGTCGTTTACTATNCTGATCCAGCAACCGAGAAGATTACCCTTCTTATACTGCTCCCCATGGATTGCACAGAAAGCTGTTTTGATTTTTGGTTAAGTAAAAAGAGAGATGGAAGCTCTTAAATGCAGCAGGACAGCTTCGGTTCTGAGGAAAGCAGTGATGGAGATGATGGAAATTTAAACGATCGGAGTCGTTTACTATGGAAGCGGCACTGCAGCCTATGCATGCAAGGGAATTGAATGCTTGGTCTTGGAGCCGACAGGGCCCATTATTATGTACTTAAGAGGCCTATAGATCGTAGGGTCTTGCTGGCTTCTTATTTATTGCCATGCGTATGAAACTATATATATATATATACTTATTTAAAAATATTTTTAAGAAATTATTACAAAAATATAAAATAAATGCATCAAAATATGCAATGTTAAATTTAAATAAACTTTTGTTACAATAAAAATAGTAGAGATTTTTATTATTATAATTGACTTTATAAACAGCTGTGAAAATTATTTTTTAATGTGTGATATTTATATATATTCATTTTTTAGAGGCATTAACATGCATATTACCAAGTTTCTGTATATTTACATATGATCTAATCTTTCATATTACATAAAAATATCATTATTTTAATTTTTAAAATGTGAATGCATTTTTCATGCGTAAATAAGATGGCATGTATATGAAGATTAAAGTTTAGATGTTATGTAAATAGGTATGAATTAACTAGTGTATGTATATATATATATATATATANAATTATTACAAAAATATAAAATAGATGCATCAAAATATGCAATGTTAGATTTAAATAAACTTTTGTTACAATAAAAATAGTAGAAATTTTTATTATTATAATTGACTTTATAAACAGCTGTGAAAATTATTTTTTAATGTGTGATATGTGTGTGTGTGTGTGTGTGTGGTGTGTGTGTGTGTGTGGCGCGCACGTGAGTGCGTGTGTTTATTTCATTTTTTACGGGCATTTATATGTATATTATCAAGTTTCTGTATATTTACATATGATCTAATCTTTCATATTACATAAAAATATTATTATTTTAATTTTTATAATGTGAACGAAATTTTACATGCATAAATAAGATGTCATGTATATGAAGATTAAAGTTTAGATGTTATGTAAATAGGTATGAATTAACTAGTATATATATATATATATATATATATATTCGTTTTTTTTAATCTTAGTACTCCACTCTCTTAATTAAATTTTTGGCGTTTTAAATGAAGCCTGTAAAGTTTTCTTTTTGAACTACGGTTTCTGCAATCTGTCTCTCTATCCCTTCTCTCTCTCTCTCTCTCTATGGAGAAATAGCTGAGCTATAGCAGAAGCTCCTTATCTCTTTTTCACTCTCTCTCTAGGGACCTATCTAGGNGTACTCCAGTCTCTTAATTAAATTATTGGCGTCTTAAATGAAGCCTGTAAAGTTTTCTTTTTGAACTTCGGTTTCTGCAATCTGTCCCTCTATCTCCTCTCTCTCTCTCTCTCTCTCTCTCTCTCTCTCTCTCTACATGGAGAAATAGCTGAGCTATAGCAGAAGCTCCTTATCTCTTTTTCACTCTCTCTCTAGGGACCTATCTAGGCTTGCTGAAGTGCAACATGTTTTACTTGGTGGAACTGGGGAGGCTTCATCATAATGGAGGAAAAGGAAAAATTGAACCTTCCGAAGATGGTATGTTGAGAATTTGTGGTCAATGCTTTCGATGGTAAAAAGAATGGGAGTCAATAGATAGATGAGTTTTTCACTCTACTCTAAGGAGGTTGAGGGCTACATGAAACGACTATCCGGCTATCCAAAGTCTAAACATTAAATGTGTTCTTATTGGGAGTAGTGAAGGCAATGCAAAGTTAATAGAAAAAAAATGTTAATATTTATAAGAAGTTTGAGATATAAAATATAAGAATATTTTGGTGTGGAAAAAAAGCTGATAAAAAGACCCACAAAAAGTTGCTATTGGGTTAGGGTTTGATTGGGGTAGCTGCAGTCACTTAAAAAATTGTTGCATAGAAGTTGCTGTGCAGAAGTTGTATGCAAGTTTGTTTTGTACAATTTCATTGCAGCTGTTTATGATTTTAAAAAAAAAGTTTTGCCCCTGTATTGCTATGTTGTTCATAACAAAACTAGTCCAGATTGACTAACTCATACATAAAAATTACATTCAGAATCTCCAAAAACTCATAAGTTCAATATTACAGCTAAAACTTACATCTCACTTAACAGTGAGTAATACAATCAAAACAAAAAATAAAATAATTAAAATAAAAATTAACATTATCATGATATTGAAATTTATATACAAACGATTAATTTCACAAAATAACTTCTTTTTCAAAGAAACTCTCAATGTCTAAGCACTATTTGATAAGTTGAAATAGTCTAATTAATCCATTCACATGAATAATTCAGAGTCCATTTATTGATATGCTCTTTGGACACCTATAAAATTTTCTCCAATAGCTATGTTTCTTTTGTGTAGTATGTAGAGAACACTGCAATCCGTAGTTTCAGTACAAAACTCTAGAGGCACTGAAAGACCAATAACTTAAATATTTTGAAGGTTTAAAACCACATATCACAGACAATTAGATGAAACATTATAAATAAGAATAATATAAATACATAATTAAAAAAATTATAAACTTGTGGGGTTTCAAAGCAAAAAACGATTTGACGAATAATCTGTCACTTTAAGAAGACATAAAACCTTAAAAAAAGAAAATATTGGTTGCCTTTGAACCATGTAATACCAAACTTGCATTTGCACACAAGCATATCACCACAAAGACCATCAAGAAGAAGCCCGACAGTCATATGATTAAAAAAGAATGGGGTTTTGGTTGCCTTGATGGAGATTTCATACATGACAAAATCCATGAAAACATATAAACTATCTAAAAGAACCATAAAAGTCATATATCTCATCATAGACCTAAAAAAAAACATGCAAGAAAAAAATTATATTAATCCCACAATTGCCCAGGAGGCCATTCATGTAAAAAAAAAAATACATGTAGAAAGAATGAAAAAATAATTTATACCAATTTGAGATTTTACATAAACATCATTGCATTAAGAATCACTAAAATAAACACTAACAATTTTTACAATACATTATACATATGTTCATTAACTATTGAACTTGTAATTTGCTCTCACAACCCCATCATCTTCCCAGCATCTTCCCCATCTTATGTACAAGACTCATGTAAATCACATTCAGCTTGTGATATTAATAGGCATATGTGATATTCATATATTTCAGTAGGGACATGTGATTGAATTTCATCCACACTATTTAAATCAATATCACTACGTGAAAGATATCATAGAATGTAATTGTGGAGAGTCATTGTAGCGACCACAATTTTCAAGCAACCACAATCTTTGCTTTGTTGAAAGGATATGTGGGCATTTCTCATAGAATAACTCATTTTTTTTCAAAACCTCAAATGTTCTCTCAATAACACCACATAAAGATGAATGTTTATTGTTAGACATCTCATTTTTGCCTGAACTACTTTGTTTGTTCTTTCAAAACCAGTAACATGATATTTTATATTAGAAAAAAAGGTTTAAAATATCCTCTTTGTAATGGATATTCAACATCAACAAAAAAAAATCGTATTATAAGTATAATCATTAGCATTATACTAAAATAATTTCTCCATTTATTCATATTCAAGAAATTATGAAGGTAGCTTTGGAAAATTTGTTTATGAGTTCGCATAGCAAATTTGAATATACAATTATCGTGTGTGCTTTCTTTCCACATAGCCATTACAAAAGTAAAACTACAACATCCAATATTTACAATCTTCTCATTGTTAGACATGTGTGCATCCACATGTGTTTCATCAATTGCTCAAATACAGTTGTAATTATAATTACCATGCTTAAGTAAATTTTAGAAAATATAAACACGTAAATCTACCTTGAAATATATCATATAGCGTTGATTTTATAATCTCTATAGGAGTGTTTTGGAATGAAAGGTTTTCAGGTGTTAGATATGAAAAATTTTGTAGATAAGCAGATCAAAGAATTTAAATCAACTGAAAAATATATATTAAATATTTGTGATGAGTGTTGAAATCACTCCATGAATTCTCTCATAGACACATTTTATGATAAAATATAGAGGATTATACCTAACACCTCGCTTGAAGTCATCCTAGATGAGTAATGCAGCCTTTAATTTCTATGAAGATTTTCTAATAAATCTGTATATATGGCTTGTGTTATACTAAACATATTGTTAAATTTTATTAGATGACCCACAAGAAACTCTCTAACCCATGCGTCGCTAATGTACGTGAATGTCATGTAAGGAGTGTGAGTAATATATGAGTTATAATACTCGTAATTTTTCTTTTATGCCTTTTTTTATCCATGATAATCATTGTTGGTATATCTAACACATATAAAGAAAACTTATATATTAACAAGTAATACATTAAACAAAAATAATGACAATGAAAAGTCAAAAAATAATGAAAGATTGTAGCACTCGTACATAAAAAATAATAGGCCCTACGCCCATAACAATTAAACATAAAGCTGTCTAAAAAAACATAAGATTCATACATCTGATTCTCATAAAATTAATGTAATTAATTAACTCTACGATCAAGTGTCATCTTATATCGCTTGCGGAAACATACAGGGGGCTCATATAAGTGCAAGTGTCGTATTAATAATATCAGATTTTAGAGTCCAGATGTTGATCTTACAAGGAACGAGGTAAGGATTGTTATGAAAAGCTCTAGTCTACTGGTTTTAGTCATAGCCAGAAATTTGGGTTTTGTTATGGTCCTACAATAATAATCCTAAATTATCATAATTATATTGAAAGTGCCAAATCCTTAGTTGCTCTTCCTTTTAATGAGTTAAGAGGATTTCATGAAATTGAGAATTACAAGTAGAAAAGTTTAGTGATAAATATGAGCAATAATCTTCTTTACCCCCTCTAGGTAGCATGAAGAAGCTTGGTTAGAAAAGACTTTATTCCCATAACATTTGCATCTCCCCACAAGGCATATCCACCTATAACCCATAGTTTAATGGTATAATCCTATTTGATTCTATTATAGACATTCCCAAGACTTATTGTTCATAACATATTTTAACAATTTAATTGACCAGACTAAAAGGTAAATTAAGCTCTGAAGTTTTATCATCACCATATAAAGTAATAAAAATACTATGTAATTCTCATTCCATCCACCCTACTTCATCATCATAAAGAAGAGTAAAAAATCTACTCAAGAGGCATGATAAAAAACACTAAATAGATTAATTAAAATAAAGAGAAATCCTTTATCTAATTGTTACAACTGAAAGGCAACATAAAGTAAACAAAAAGACTTAGCTTTCTCTTCTTTACAACGACTAGAAGATGAATTAATCAGTACTCTTCCTGAATTCCTTGGCTACTGCTCCTGTAGAACTCACCCTGTCCTCTGCACTGAAAAAAGAAGAAGGGGTGTCCACATCAAGAAAAACTTAATAAGTAACCAAATGACATCAATCTCCCTCAAGCCTATAACATACTGCTAGTTATAGGCTCTTTAACTTGGCATCCACGATTCCTCTGCATCCCTACATGATCCCTCACAGAATCCACATGTTTGAATTCCCAAACTGTAGCAACTACTCTTGGCAGTTCCTGGCGCCTAGGCGTCAGACTCTTTGTCTGCTGAAGTGGATGGGCACCTAAGCACCCAAGGAGTCCGATGCCTAGGCACCCAATGGTTGATCCCCAAGCACCAACCTCTTAGGTTGGTAAAGCAGGGACTATCGTCTAGGTGCTCCTAAGGGTCCAACGCCAGTGCCACTTTGCACCTTTAAGCTCCAAGTCTTGTCCTAGTTTTCCCACTTCAATTTCTTATTATACCTGTAGGATAAACACAAAAAAAACTTTGCTAAAGTGCAATTTCATCCATAAAATGAATAGAAACATCAAAAAATACTAGCCAAATAATCTACACATCAAAATCCTCAAAAATTAAAGGTTACTTATCCCCAAGTAACACTAAAGCTTAAATACTGAAACAATTAACTTATAGAAGTGCGCTTCATGGAAAACTATCTACAATCATGCCTCAAAAGATCCATGGCTAGGAAAATGCAATATCTCTCGTAAATAAGTTTAGTCCATAGGCTATAAGAAACTTTACATTCAAAAAATAAAATATAATTGCATATTCATTTCAAAAAAGAATTAGTAAATGCATAAATAGTGCACATTAGATATCAAATATATAGAATTAAACTCTCCTTTAAATAGTTTACTAATACTTCATAAACATAAATAAATTAGGAATACAATAAAGTTTTAAATTTAAAAATAATTTTAGTAAAACCAATTTTTTGTAAGGCTTCTCCTCAAACTTCTTCTCATTATGTTATTTCATTTAAACCTTTTTTTATTATTTTCATACTTTAGAATAAATGTTTCAAGCATAAGCATAATTCCTTGAGGATTACCATATCTGGATAGGCCATATAATAAATTTGAATTCTATTATCATCTTTTTAAATTAAAACACACGACATTCCTCTTCATTTGAATGTTTTTAAGAGTTTAAGTAATAAAAAAAATACAATTCTATGGAGGCTAAATTCATGTTAAATATACAACTTAGTGCACCTAGTTTAACAAATATCTAATACTTTTTAAAAGTAAATATGCTAATCAATTTTATATATGCTGAATTTGAAAGTTTATTTAACACTAGTCTAAGCTAATTTACATAAAGTTTAAATTAATTGACTATGTTTCTCCTTTCTCAAGATTATTATAGTTCCATATTTATCCCAACTTTCCTCAAGTTGATTAAAAATAACTATTTAAATTTAATTTTCTGGGACAAATAATCTTAAGTGTCATGAGATTCTTCTCTACAAAGTTAATTGCAAACACTTGTCACTATAAAAGTACTTCCTATCTGAATCCAAATGGAAAGATAAATAACAATAATACTTCCTACCTTATGCTCATATGAACAATGAATCAACAAATATATAACAAAAAGTGCTACTGAAATGAAGAAAACACCATACTAGACAAAATTCCTCAAGAAAGTTCAAATATTTAGAAAAGGAATATATAGAGTTTCACAATAAAAGTACAAACTGAGCCAACGAAAATACAATTTGACAACATTAGCGACTAAAATAAAATCCTATGCATCCAACAAAGAGAATATAGTCACTCATTCACCTCCTCATCTTCCTCGTCTTCTTTCTCTTCCTCAGAATCCTCCTCCATTGGCTGACACTGTGCTCATAGGGCTGGTAAGGAGAATACATTGAGAGCTCAATAAGATTGTCACATCCAATTCACTGATTTCTCAGGTACATCTCCAGCTAAGAGGCTTGGAAGCAAATAACCTCATCAAATTGGTTTTTTTTTCTTAATCCATATGTGCACAATGATCAGCTAACCCCTACACTTCAACCAGTATAATGGAGATATCATCTCCAAGCCTCCCTAGTTTCTGTGCAATGAAGGTCATCATGGTAGTAGAAATAGGTATGGGGTAAGAAGAAGAAGAAGGCTGAGCTAGGCCAAGCCCAGTTCCAAGCATTGCATGTCTCCTGTATAATCCAATTTTTTATTTGAAGATAGGCTTCAGGATGAAGCTGCTCCACCCAACTACCAAAAGAAACACCAGAATTCTGGCACAGGGAAAAAATAGTAGATGGAGCACCCTTAGGAACAAGTTGGGCTGAGATGCCAAACCAACATAAAAGACAACAAAAAATTCACCCTTAAAGTCACTAAGACTTAAAAATTCAACCTGGTTTGAAAAAGTATTTTGGAGGCAACTCATGGCGGCTAACAAAGGACCTACCAATCACTTGTGACTAATTAAACCACAAATCCCAGTGACCCTGGGAGGACGAAACAATAGGATCTTAACCGAGTCATTTTAAACAAAAAAATATAAAACATGAAATCACAAAATCTAATCGGCTAAAAAGTCTTAAGCAATCTAAAATTTTCAACCTTTAAAATCCGAAAAAGACATTAAAACTTAAATGAAACCCTAATGAACACAATACACCAAACGAAACTTTAACCATGGTACGCAGGTCTACGAAGATCTCTTGGACGACGAAACCAATGGTTGCTGACAAGAATATCTCGATAAGAGTAGGTTTGAATGCTTCTCAGACTAAGTAGATCAAGGAACTTGACAACTCCGGGACAACGGAAAGCCATTGGCATCTTGATCAAGTTGTCTTAAATAAAAATAAAAACTAATCAATTAAATTAAAAAAATGTTTTCTGCAAACTCTGTTTTGCAGGGCTGCTGAAGACAAAGGCAGACAAAAGACCTCATCTTTCAAAAATAAGGATCCTAGGGTATTCTGCAGGCTAGATACCTTTGAAAATAATTTCTCAAAGGTTTTATTGGAATGCATCTTGAAAAGTGTCGTAGTATGCTCTCTCAACTTATTACGAAGGAAAGAGACCATGTGCTACTTTTGGAAAAGTGGCTCACATTGCATGCTCAGGTTCTACCACTGAGTGATAAAATTAACAGTAGACTCATGGCTTCTGCTGGGTAGTCATTGGGTTGATCATTGTAACCTGATGTTGTGTGCCACAAACCTCTGGACAAAAGTGTCCTCAACTCAAAAATATTCTTGAATGTGTCATTTGCCAATTTGACATACCACCCAAAACTGAAATCAGCTAGACTAGTCATGAAAAAATGCAACAATAACGCATCACTATTACCAATACTACAACAAAGCACTCTATATTGCACAATCAGCTACTAAAAGTTCCTAATATTTTTAAATTGCTTGCAATACGAGGGAACGAAACTCTTAGGATAAGGGATCAACTTGTACTTATTCGGGTACGATCTCCATCTCCTATTAACATAACTCTCCTATTAAGCTACACGAGATATTTGATCTTCTCATCATTATAGATCATAGCTGGCTATCCGAAGCAACGTGGTGTGATGTGAAGCATCCACTAAAATAACTACAGGTATTGGATCTGACTGGAGGCATCATATGTCGCAGGACACACTACAACCGACACAACCGATGAGGCCACTAGGGACCATCCCTCTCACCTAGTGTGTTGATATAAACAAAGATAAGGCTCATTTTTGGCTATCATCTGTTATATATGTTCTTCTAAATGTGTAAGAAGAGTATCATGGTCTCCTTCTATATGGCCGATTCAGAGACTTCCTAGGCCTCAAAGACACAGGAGGATCAGCCAGATCTAAATCTAAACAAGAATTATCTGAGTTAGATCTGTCTCAAATATTAAGCAACATAGTATCGCATGAATAAGCTGATTTCTCAGAGAGAGCTACTGATTAAAGAACAAAATTAAATTCTCAAACACATGCCTTCCGTTACAGCGCAGATCTAAAATCAACATAAAGGTACACTCTAGCATAAGAGATGATAAAATTCTTCTTTAGGAACACATTAGCTTTCCAGGGGAACTCCTGTGTTACACTTCCTTTTTAAACATATAGTTGCATTTTTTTTTAAGCATACAGTTAAGCGTGTCAATTTTCAACTAGTAATGAAAAATAATAAAGAAATAGCATGCGAAATATCACTCGAAAAGGGATACATTAACAACTGAAAGTTGAAGAGATGGTATCTGCCATAAGATTCTGAGGTGGTATAATACACTACGGACCTAATTTTGTCTGCCTGATAACAGGAAGACCAACTGCACACAGCAAAGTGCTTTCAGTACTTGAATCAAGGAAATCAATTAGCATTCTTGGTTTATTAATGTGTGTGCGCGTGCGCGGACAGACCGAGCACTCAACCTGGGCCCTTGGGATGCTTCACTATGGTTCCAACCAATAGGCTACCAGTTGTAGACAGCTTATTAATAGTTTATTAAAACAAAAATTATTTGGAGAAAATTTTGTGATCATTCTATGTTACAATTTTGAAGCATTAGCTGTTACTCTGCTGAGAGCAACAGCGGCTTTAGATCCAGATTGGCGCCCCAAGTGCTTGCAAATGAAGTCCCCAGCGGCTAAGAGTTTCCCGAGATCGACATTAGTCTTTATTCCAAGCCCATTGAGCATGTAGACAACATCCTCGGTGGCGACGTTGCCTGAGGCACCCTTGGCATATGGGCACCCACCAAGCCCAGCAACAGATGAGTCCACGGTACTAATGCCCATCTGAAAATACCAGAGAAATAAAATTATTTCTGTGAAAGCTTGATGCTTATGTATTTAAGACACGGGATTTAAGTTTGATTTAGCTTTAGATCTTTCCAAAAGGAAGTTTCGGCACTTTTACATTCTATTATTTTGATAAAAATTCCATTTCATCCTCATTATTGGTTAAATCCAAGATTCACACAGCTTAAATCAAGAAACAAATGGAGAAATAGTTGATGCATACCACCCAATCCCTATGTATTTATATATCTCACATTTAAACTTTATTTTTTTACATTTATACCATCCAAACCTTTCATATCACATAAAAAATACAACCATTTTAACTTTTTAAAAAGTTGAATACACCTTTTCATTCAAAGGGAAGGTGGCATGTTTGTAAAAATTGAAATTTAGGTGTTAGATATTAAAATCATGAGAATTGAGGGATACATATTTAAATCTTCCTAAAGTTTAATAGTTGTCATGGTAAGTTGTTTGCAGGTTTTAATCCTACCAAGATTTACTAAATTCAGCAAAGGCTACTTACTTGAAGAGACACTAGAATATTTGAAAGAGATTGACCATATGTATCGTGGAAATGAACAGCTAGCTTCTCAACAGGGACAACAGAGGCCACAGCTTGAAGCATTGGAATAACAGAACCTGGATCACATCATGGATTAAGAGACGAGAACAAAGTATCAAAAGGAAATAATAATACTAAAACAAAATTGAAAAAATAAATCTGATCCAAAAATATTGTTCTGAGATGGTTGGGTTCAGCTAAATGAAGATTCATGAAGACTCCTTAAAAAGAAGAAGCTATTTAATAGTCTAGGCATCATTGTATTGATCCAAAGAATTATCCTTCAATATGGATTAAACGTATACAAGTTCACCATCTGTTAGCCGTGCGATTGAAGGCACTTTCAACCAGTAGACTGAAGTGCTAAAAAATTGAGGTTTCTTTCATAGAAGCTTTACCCATATTAAACAATCATTATTTAACTCTAGCTAATTAACTGGGTTCCACGATTTCACTATTCTAATTTGAAATATTTTTTAAATCAAGTTGGGATAATTATAGCATCGATTAGTTTTTTATTAGGGGCAATTACATACATAGCAAACAAAAACATAGCTATTTACAAATCTAGAACCGCTTTTCATCCATTTTTCAAATTTTCGCCTAAATATCAAAATTCACAATAAAACCTCAAACCATATTTTTCATTTTTATCAATTTCACAATGGTTTGATCATGACATGCATAAATACAGCAGTTTGGTAGTCCAAAAAATCACATGAATGCTACTTTTATAAACAACAATGTTTTGAGTGCAATTATTATATTATCTTTGTCAAAGCTAGAAGTCACACTCTAAGCCCTAAAAAGGCCACAAAAATCACAGATGCTCACTCATCCGCAATTATCCACAAGGAGTAAAACTATACTAATAATAAAATAAAATAAAATAAAATAAATCTATATTAATTCATTTAGACCACAATTTTATAGGTGGAACAATCAAATTTGAGAATCTCATTCACTTTTACATGGAAAGAGAATTCAAAAGTCCACCTAATCAACTACTTACATAGCATGAGATTGTATAGATTTTTGGGAGAGAGTATAGCACCTCTTAACTAGGCCAAGTGCACCCCCTTGAAAAATAGGGCCTAT
>JXCR01142581.1:164225-196206 GCA_002079205.1 Phalaenopsis hybrid cultivar
TTGGAGTCTAAAGGCCTTCGTTTAAGTAGAACAAAAACTAAATACATAGAATGTAATTTTAGTAGTAATACCTCTAGTGACAGAAGTGTGACTTTGGGTGATCAAATTATTAAAAGGTGTGAACGATTTAGATAGTGACAGAAGTGTGACTTTGGGTGATCAAATTATTAAAAGGTGTGAACGATTTAGATATGGGTTCGTTGTTCAAAGCGATGGTGATATAGATGAGGATGTTAATAGTAGAATTCCAGTTGGTTGGTTGTTCAAAGCGATGGTGATTTAGATGGGGATGTTAATAGTAGAATTCAAGTTGGTTGGTTGAAGTGGTGATTTTGGGTGATCAAATTATTAAAAGGTGTGAACGATTTAGATATGGGTTCGTTGTTCAAAGCGATGGTGATATAGATGAGGATGTTAATAGTAGAATTCCAGTTGGTTGGTTTGATGATGATATAGATGGGGATGTTAATAGTAGAATTCAAGTTGGTTGGTTGAAGTGGAGGAATTTTGGGGCCTATTGTGTGATAAAAAAAATATCGCTTAGACTGAAAGAAAAATTTTATAAAATGTTGGTGAGTCTTTTATGTGATAGAAAAGTACCGCTTAGACTGAAAGGAAAATTTTATAAGACGGTGGGGAGGTGTGATAGAAAAGTACCGCTTAGACTAAAAGGGAAATTTTATAAGATGGTAGTGAGACCTGCAATGCTCTATGGCGTTGAATGTTGGCCTTTAAAAGAGAAGCATAATAATAAGTTAAGTGTTGCCGAGATGAGAATGATTAGGTGGATGAGTGGNGAGATGAGAATAATTAGGTGGATGAGTGGCTTTACACTTAGAGACAAAATGCAAAATGAATATATTCGTGATAGGGTTGACATAGCTCCTCTGACGGACAAATTTAGAGAAAGTCATCTTAGATGGTTTGGTCACATTAAATGTCGACCATCTGATGATCCAATTAGGAGAGTAGATGTTTTAGATTCGACTTGTGTTAAGAAAGGCAGAGGTAGACCTAGGAAGACTTGGGCTTATTGTATTAAAATTGATCTTAACTTACTAGAACTAAATGAAATTATGACACTAAATAGGACGCAATGGAGAAAACGGATTCGTGTAGCCGAATTAAGGCTTTGTTGTTGTTGTTGTTGTTGTTGTTGTTGTTGAAAGATGTCCGTGTGGCATGGCTCAAAATATCTATTTATAAACTCCTTGATGCAAGATGTTTCAGGATAATGATCTCCTAATGCAACTAGTATAAGGCATTATATGAAACAATATAAGGAAACTTGAAGATTCACACATTACAAATGAAGAATTAATTCAGTATCTTTTTATTTAAATACAAACAATAAATGCAAAAATTAGAACTGCATAAAATAAGCGAGCCAAGTATTTTAATTATCACAAATTGACTTTCAGTTGTGCATAAATTGAACAAAATCAATATCAAATTATGTAAACAAACTAAGAACACGTGACCAAAATACCAAAATAAAAATAACAAAGAAAATAACTAAGCTACACATCAATACAATGATTAGGAAGTCGCACTTATACGACAGTTGAAAGAAGCACAAATCCATTTTGCGCATTAAGGACGTTTTCCAAAATAGGCACTTTTATAGAGTTTGACACTAAAATGACACCCCTTCAAAGAGTAGGGGGACTATTTTCACAAATTTCTCTATCCATATTACACGTCTTAAGAATATCTATTTATAGCTTCCTCATCCTTATGTTAGTAGAAAAGGCTGTCCTAAGATTAACCTAATACAATACCGGATAACCATTAAATTCAAATTTAAATCTTACCCAAGGAATCAGAAATTAAACAGCAACAAAAAAATAACCTTATATGAAAGAAATTTACATGCACGGGAGAACTTGTGAAACTGAAATTCCCCAAAATAGTAGTGGAAGCAGTTATATCTTAACTGACATCAATACTGCTGATAACAAATAGCCATCGCCTCTTGTATAAATTTGTCAAAAAAGGAAATGCAAACTTATAAGGCATTGAAACATACTTAAAAATGGAAAATCCGCCATAGTAGGAATTGAAATAACTACCAGCAGTCTTACCTGCAGAGTATAGACATCATAAAGCAGAATACCGTAGGTTTTAAACTTCAACATATTCATGGATCAAATCACCCTGATCTCATATCTAACCATATAAGCCAAACACACACTAAGAAATAACAAATACAGTCCCTTTCTCAAGGCCATCATAACGAAGTTCCAAACTATAAAAATTGCAAACTAAATTAAGATAAACAACTTAATGAAAACATGTATACTCAGATAATTGCTTGATGTGAATGTTCCAACGAGGATAAATACAGAGTTCCATCAATGACAACCTAGTTCCACTAATTTAGAGGTCCTTATAAGCATTGAAGTTCAGCTTTCTTTGTTTTATTTTGTAATAGTTAGATTTCATAACTGGCTTTCATCACAATAAATGAACAGGTTACACATTCTTATTCCAACTTTTCCAATTTTATCACACAAATATCAAGTTCACAACAAGTGATGAGTGCCAATCAAAGTAATTGACAATGTATATTATCGCATAGAAAGCATTTAAGATTTATAACATTTTAATTGATTCATATGTCAAATTCAAGAAATTGCTCCATTTTAACGTCATTAAGATGCCAGCAGTCCCAAAAAAAAAGAAAATAGAATAAAATAAACAGAAGATAGCTACCTGTGGAACCCATTTAGGGGAGACAAAACTAGTGGCCTCAACAACCATCAACCCAGAAGCAATCAGCTTATGTATCAACTCAACTTTGACAGATGTGGGTACAATATTCTTCTCATTTTGCAAACCATCCCTTGGTCCAACTTCTACAATCTTGACAGATTTTGGCAAACCACTTAACACCTGAAAATTCAGCATCAAATTTCTTGAAGGTCAATAACCTGCAGAACCTGAGGGATGTAAGAAGAAGTAAATAACTAAGAGATAGTAGCAGGAAGAAAGAAAAAAATAAGGAAGCTAAGCAAATGCTTATTAATTGCAATTTTGAGATTGAAAATATGGTAAACAGTATTATTTCTTGTTCCAATAATAGGTACAACAACATCAACAAGTCTTTATCTCACTAAGTGGGGTCGGCTACATGCATCCTTTTTCTCCATTGTGTCCTATTGTCATAATTTAATTTAATTCTAATAGATAAAGATCATTTGTATACTATATGCCCAAGTCTTTTTAGGTCTACCTCCGCCTTTCTTAACATAACTTAAATCTAAAACAACTATTATTAGAATGCAAAAAAAAAAAAAAACAACTAAAGTCATGGATGTGATCACAAGCAGGCTTATCTAGGCTTTGTTTGGAATGTCTAACGAAAAAGTGCATTTCTTCTTATCCTTCAATTGAAAGCATATGTTACATATTTATATATACTCCCATCTCTATAGATTAGGAATATATCTAATATAGAAAAGATAATGTAATTAAATTTCCTCTGATTAGATTATCAAGCTTCCTAACATACAATCATTAAATTTAATATTTTCCTTGCACCCTGACCAAAAGAAAAAATATTGAGATTTTCATACCTATTTTATATTGTTTTTGATGATATTGCACTTTAAGAAATATATTTTTGATGTGTTATTGCAAGAATGATGAATTAGGATTATTGAAGCAAAAAGATGCAAAAAGGAGCGAATTTGGAGCAAAAAGGACAAAATTATGGAAATTTGAACCAGACCAACGATGACACCCTCGACCCCGCCGACGACAAGTTTTTCCCGAAACTACAGGACAAAATTCTTCAAAAGTCCGCCGACGGCACCCTCGAAGCCGCCGACGGCGAGCTTGGCGGNNCGACGGCGCCCTCGAGGCCGCCGACGGCGAGCTTGGCGGTTATGCCTACTCAAGCTTTGGATAAGACTAAATTTTGAAGGGATGCTTAGGCAACTCTTGGGAAAGCTCATCCACAACTTTAAAAAACTATTTTGGCCAAAAATTGGAGAGAAGGGAGAAGAGGGAAAAGAATCTAGAGAGTAAATGAAGTGCTAGAGAGAGTTCCTAGAAATTAAAAAGGTTACAATATTGTGAGAAATTCTTCGAGAGATTGTAAGAGTGGAGGGAAAGTGAGAGATTTATTCCTCCTTGCTACTTCAAAGAAGAATTCTGTGTGTTATAAACAAAGGAAGAGATTCAGAGAAACTTGGATGAGTGTTCTTGGGGAGAAATTAGATATGTTATTTACTTGTTGTAGTTTGTATAACTTTGATTTTATATATGAATTTCGAGTTTTGTTGTGCTTTCCCCACAAGATTTGAGTAGCTTTCTTTGTCTTCCTCCTTGTTTTGAGATTTGTGAAATGGTGATTTGAATTGGTGAAGTCGTAAAATTGTTTAAGAAATTGTGATGATCTTTTCACTTCGATCTTAATTTACTTTTAATCTGGCCAATTGATTTGTTAAAATATGTTGAGTTTTACAACTAAAGTGAATATTACATCCAAGATTCAGGGAGGTCAAAGCCCTTGGAAGTTGGGTGCAAATAAATAGAGAAATAATATTATCGGGCGTAGAATTGGAGATTTTAGAGTGATAGACTAAAATCTTCAATTCGGTCTTATCGTTTGTGTGCTGAAGTGTAGATGTTTGTTCTCAGGTGAGGGGAACGTGAGAGCTCCGAAGTGAGAGCCGGTATCATCCCAGCCTAGCCACAGATTCAGTAAACAAGCGTAGGATTAGTCAATGTTTTTTATGCCTGGACCAAAGGGTAAAGAATAGGTATGCTCCTATTTGGCACAATATAAATTGAACTAATTCATTTTATCCATTCACCATAATTTCTTGACAAGGAGAAGATATAAATTGAAGATTCACTTTATCCATTCACTATAATTTCTTAACAATGAGAAGGATGCTTTCTTATATATTGAAAAATTCATCCATTCACTATAATTTCTTGACAAGGAGAAATATGTTTTCTTATATATTGAATATCACAATTAAACCCTCATTAGTATCATTAGTTATTTAATAATTAAGATATATTGAATATCACATTAAAAACCTCATTAGTATAATTAGTTATTTAAGAGTTATTAAAAATTTAAATAGTTATATTTAATTGGCTTATTAGTAACAGATAAGCAAATTGAACTTCGTTGTTGTGATAAAAATATTGCTTTTCTAAAATCTTAGTTCGCAGTTCTAAACCACTCCCTGTATGATCGATATTTAGGACTCCATTAGAGCCCTATATTACTTGAACGATACGTATACTTGTGTTGATAAGTGTGACTTTACAATTATTAAATATTTATTACGTCCATATTTATCTTATATTTCAAGCATATAAAAAGTCGTCGGTCAACCCCCCCTCAAACTGGGGCATAGATATTTATAATACCCAATTTATTACAAATATAAATGACTCTAGCTCCTTTAAAAGCCTTTGTGAAAATGCCCCTTAATTGTTCCTCAGTTTTTATAAGAGCTGTAGAAATCAAATTTTTGTTGAATCTTTTCACGAACAAAGTAACAATTTATCTCAATGTGTTTAGTTCATTCATGGGATGCATGGTTTGAAACAATATCAATTGCATCTTGGTTATCACACAACAACTTTGTTGGAAGTGTCATCTTCAAACCCATTTCAGTCAAGAATTGGGAGCTAAATCGATTAGCTCGAAGCATGTGCCATTGCTGGATACTCAGATTTTACATTGGATTGTGACACTACATTCTATTTCTCACTCTTCCATGAGGCCAAATTGTCACCAACAAAACTACAATATCCAACAATAGATCTTCGATCAATCTTGAAGCTTGTCTAATATATATCAAAGAAACATTCAATATTTTTATGCCCATGACTCTGATATAAAATCTCTTTTTCAGGAGCCCTTTGAGGTAACATAGTACATATTCCAGAGCAGATCAATGATGACCTATGGGGGATCACATTAACTCACTTATAGTGCTAATTAAATACGCAATGTCAAGAAGAGTCATTATAAGGTATTTTAATTTTTCCATTAATTTTCTATATCACTTAGGAACCTTAAAAGGCTCTCCATTCTTGATAAATTGTTGATTAGAAAGCATAGGAGTATTGCATAGGAGTTTCAAAATATAGTACCATTGAGACATAAAATGTCCTTCTCGTTCTTTGATACCTCAATCCCCAAGAGTTACTTCAAGGATTCAGATCTTTAGTGTTGAACGAACTTTGAAGAAATGATTTATGTGTTAAGATTACCTTCACATCGCTTCCAGTAATAATAATGTCATCAGCATATACCACCAACAGAATGACCTCAGAAGTTGAATAGTTGTAGAATACAGTATGATCAAACTCTTCTACTGATTGATTAAATCTTCTATAACATGCATAAGGGCTTTGTTTCAATCCATACAGTGACTTTCGAAGACAACATACTTTCCCATACTCCCCCTGAGCAACAAACCTAAGAGATTGCTCAATGTATACATCTTCTAGAGCTTTGACACGTGCTTCGACTGAGCTTTGAGACAAGCTACAAAACTATCAGAATGAAACTTAACTGCAAAGACCTATTCACAGCCAATAGCCTTCTTGCCATAGGGTACTTCAACTAGTGCCCAAGTTTCATTTTCAGTTTTCATTTCATCAAACATCATTGTTTGCCACCCAAAATGAGATAGAGCGTGTTGAATGGATCTTAGGATCTCAACAAAGTCAAGGGAAGCAATAAACAAGCAAGGCATAGAAGATAACTACTCATAGTTAACACAAGAGGAAACGGGATAGATGCATTGACGTATACCTCTTCAAAGAGCAATATGTAAATCAATATCACTAGGAGAAGGATCCTCTGAGAATGAGTTTACAGGGGCCTGACTAGGATCAAACTCTTTGATATTTTATCTGACTCAATCAGTTTCTACTGCCTTGTCAAGGTAACATGATGATTGATAAATTATCTAACCGATCCATGTATGATCGAGATACGTATCTCCTCGAGTATCTGATAATATTTCGATCAATGGAACTAACATGCATATGCTGCTAGTTCTTGATGAAAGCATCTTAATTGCTATATTGGGGATTGACTGGGATCAGGAGAATGAGATCTTCTCGAGTATACATTAGTGATAAGTGTTCTAGGTTGAGGGACTAAGGTGGAAGTGGAGTTGAACTAATAATAGGATACATTAACAACTCATCAGAATTAATCGAAATAGTATTTTGTCATCTCAATTTCCATTGCCTTGGAAGTGGAGTTTGCTATTATAATTAGAGATAAGGTGTTGAAGAGGCTACGGGTCAAGATGGTTTATTACCCAAAATGTATTAGCCTCCTGATTCCCGTCCTTTATCAATATTCTTCTTTGTCATAAGATCATGAAAAAGACAATGGTCAGAGAAGAATAAGATACAGCAACTAAAAGCATGTGTAATCTTGCTAACAAAGATAAAAATAAAAGAGGATTAAGGTAAGCTAAAGACAGACGCTAAAGATAGTGTAGGTGTAATTAAAGGTGCCAAAACCATGAATATTAGAGGTAAATTCATCGGCTAAGATGAAGGACGAAAAATATTTATGAAAGAGGGAAAAGAGTTTTGGTTTACCTGTCACATATTTTGTGATACCAGAATCAATGACTCGTTGTGTGGAAGAGGAAAGAAGATAAGTAGCATTATTACTTGACTCAGCAAGAGCAGTGACAAAGAGAGATTTCTTGAATGTTCCCTAAATTTGGATGAATTTAGCATATTCATCTCCAATTGAGAGAGTCTGACTTTGAGAGGCCTCGATCAAGTTCATGGCAGTAGTAGCAAGCTACCATGGAACATTAATTTCTAGAATTCGGAGTTCCACTTCCATAATTCCCCTAAGACTGAAGTTTACTAAAGCATGCATTTTTTTGGCTAGCAAGAGCACTAGCTTGCTATAAGGATGAAGATTGAGAACTCGAAATAGTACGCAACACTCTAGTATAAGCTTCTTTTAGAGTAGTAATTCAAGGGTCATATAGAATTTGTAAGTTACTGCCTTCATACTGGAAGTTAAGCGAGCTAGAAAACTCATAATAGTCATTTGTTATTTTGAGCCTGTTGAATCCAAACATCAGTATTGAAGGCGATAATGCATTGAATTCATAATAAAACTTTTAAAGTGCATATGATATGTGTTAAGTAATTGATCATTTTGTTCAACTTAATAAAACCCCTTATATACATCAAATATTCGAGAAAAATTCTCTCCCAAAAAACACAAATACCAACTCTTCAATCTCATCTTTAATAATTCATAATGAGTAATATGATGAGATTCATCAACTTTGAGAGAGTTTCATATTTGTATCAACGGTTGGGCATCAACTCTCATTCACTCAGAATAATTTAAATCAGTCTCAGCTAGAAGGTTGTCAATGAGGTGCTCTCCTGGAAAAAACTTCTTTAGTAGAGTCTCTCAATTTTATTCCAAAAAAAGGTAATTGATGTCATTTAACTTCTCATCCATAATTTTGGCCGCTGATCAAACCAAACTTTTCACAATGCATTTTTGTTTCGTAACCATGATTATCACCAAAATATTGAAGAAGATTGAATCACTACTCAAAGGAACAAAGCAAAGAAACGCCAGAGACTAACGATGATTCGTACGAGACGAAAGACTCCACGAACAATGAAGCCAACAAAGCTAACGAATCTAAATGAAGTAGTCGACATCGACCTAAGCAAATGGAGACAGCGCCGATCGAAACAGATAAAGCAGAAAAAGATAGCGAAGCAGACAAAGTCGAACAATACACGACGTTGTAGGATGAAGGCGATGCAGGTAGAGCAAACAAGCAATTCAAACAAGGCTGACGCATGATCAAGCCGATTGACATAGGCGCATGAGGACAGTGATATAGACAAAGCTGAATAATGTACGATGCCCTAATCCCGTCGCAGGATAAAGGCAATGCAGACAGAGCCAACATGTGATTCAAACTAAGCAACTGAGTGCTCCACAAGATAGAATTAGATGACACAAACAACGTCGATGAAAAAATGTAGAAATCAAACGAAACAGATAACGATCTAGACATAATACAATCGACGCCAACAAACGAACAATTCTAACAATCGATTCAAATGACGAGTGTCGGAAATAACGTCAAAATGAGGAGCAGAAGCGACAATGGCGTGTTTTTGATACCATATGATGAAAAATTGTCTTCTTATTCCTCAATTAAAAACATATGTTATATCTATGATTAAGAATATATTTAATATAGAAAAGATATTGGGATTAGATTTCTCTAATTAGGTTACATAATATCAAATTTCTTAATATAAACACTTTCTAAAATATAACCATTAGATTAATAGTTTCCATAATAGAATGATGTCCAAAGAACCAGTCAACCTATTATTGTAATGTCCATTTTGCATAGTTTATTGCAAAAAAATATAGCACATCAGAGAATTGATTATTTCCATAGTAAAGTAAGATAAGTTGAATCTGAGACAAAGAAGATAATTAGAATTTATCAAAAAGTACGACCTGGATATACAGTATTGTTCTGGCCGAGCAAATGTAATTGCTCATGATTTGAGTGAATTATTAGTCAAGAGCCAGAATTGATCAAGGAAATTGATCCTTTATAGTTGGAAATCAGAATACCAGATAAAGTTGGATAATTACAACAGTTGACTGTATGACCCATTTTAATTGACAGCTAAAACAGCTCGGAGGTGAGCAATGAATATCAGAAACTCATTGAGCAACTTCAGGCAAGAAAAAAAGTCTAATATGACTGTAGATGAAGATGGTGTAATCAAAAATAAGTTGCAGCTTTGGATGCCTACTGTTTTTGATATAAAATAACAAATCTTACACGAAGCTCATCATTCAAGTTATACAATCCATCTAGACAACACAAAAATATACAAGTATTTGAAGTCGATGTTCTGGTGGTCAGATCTAAAGAAAGATGTTGAGTGTGTGTCAAAATTTCAGACTTGTCAGATTTTAAAAATTGAGCATCAAAGACCAATAGATTACTACAATTATTGTCTATACCAAAATGAAAATGGGAAGAAATCAAGATGGATTTCGTTATGGGATTTCCTAAATCCATATAAGTTCATGATAATATTTGAGTATTAATAAATAGGCTTATAAAATCAGCTCATTTTTTGTCAATTAAACAAACTAGCTCAACAGAAAAGTTAGTTAGACTGCATGTCAAAGAAATAATACTGCACGGAATTTCAAAGGGAATCATTTCTGACAGAGATGAGAGATTCACATCCATATTGCGAAAATATAGTCAGAAAGGTTGGGGTACACAATTGCATTTCAGTACAACATTTCACAATGAGAAAGAACAATACAGGTATTAGAAGAATCGCTACTATGTTCTTGACTTTGGAGAGAGTTGGAAAGATGACATTCAGATGATCAAATTCATCTACAATAATAGTTATCAATCCACTATTAAAACGAATCCTTATGAAGCACTATAGAGCTAGAAATGTAGAACTATATTAAATTGGATTCAAGTAGGAGAAATTCAATCTTAGCATCAGAATTGGCTGACCAAGTTACTGAGAAAATTAGATTAATCAGAGACAGATCAAAAGTTGCACGGGATCGACATCAAAAACACTATGACCCAAGGCCACAGAGCAGCACAGTTCGAGGTTGTTGATTTTATATATCTAAAGATCGGGCCAATAAAAGGAACAACAATATTTGGTCAAGGATTCAAATTGGGCCCCAAATATATGGTCATTTTGAAATTATAGAAAGAATTGGTCAATTTACTTACAGACTAAGTTTACCTACTAATATGTCAAATATTCATGATGTATTTCACATTTCAAAGTTGAGGAAATTGGTTTCAAATGCAAACCCAAAAAAATATACATAAAAAATATAAAATTGTAAAATATTTTTAACATATATCTAAAAGCTTGAAAGAATTTTGGAAACGGATGTTAAGAAGTTAAGAAACACACAGATTTCTTATGTCAAGAGAAAATAAAAGCACGGGTCACAAAAAGATAAAACTTGGGAAAGAGAACATGATATGCGATAAAAATTTCAGTTTCTATTTGATTAAATATTTAGAAATTTTGATGACGAAATTTTTATGAGGGGAGAATCATAATACCAAATTTTGACAAATTTGATGAAAATTTTAACAATTTTAAAATATCCAAATTTTTGCATTCCCTAAAAATAAAACAAATTATTATTATTAAATTCTATGCATTGAATAGACCAATTTAATATATAACACTAGATACGAATTGTGAATATAATGGGAGATATAAAAACAGAAGATATCATCTTAAGTAAATTAATTAAGCGTATGATTAAATTCCTAATTACTAGCCTGGTAGCCAACCAACTCCCTTCCACGACTTGTATTCATGGGATGCATATCAAGAATTAGCATTAATTCAAATAGTGTTAAATATTGCATTTCTTCCCTTGTCCCCTCTCCTAAACCTTACTGCACGTGAAGGCCTGCTCGGTTCGTGTGAATGGCAGTAAGTACACAATAGGCAGAGAGCAGCAGGCTAAGGTTTGGGGTTGCAGGATGAAATCAGTAAAAAGAAACTTTACCTTCATGCTATTTGAAGCATTTGTTGCCTACAATCCTTGTTCACAATTTTTCATGAGCTGAAATGTTTTGGCTTTCCATATCACTACCCGGAAAGGCATAGAAGTGGTCAGAAACTCCAAACTTTGGTTTGTAATTTTCGAAAGGCTATTAGCAAAAAGCTAGGGAAAAAAGGTGGAAGAAAGGAAGAAAACAGGGAATGAACGAATAGAAGAAAATATTTAGAGAGAAGTTATGTAGGGAGACCGTTTTGAGGTAAGATTTGAACCGCAAATTATGATTTGGGTTATATGGAGACCTAAGCTAGAATTTCATAAATTCGTGAAATTCTAAGGGGTTTATGATTCCAGTTGATTTACTCTAGCCAGCAAGCTCAATGCGAGCTTGAGAAAACTTGTCGTAGGTCGTGCTGTCGATTCAGGTGAAATAATCATGCGCTAAATTAAGAAGAATACTTTTCTATAAGATTTCTATGTGATTTTTTTTATATGCGATTACATTTAGAATTTTTTCATATTGTTGAATGTCTGCGCATGATACATGAATGTCAGCTTGAACTGACACTGACGATAATTATGATTTTTATTTTGTATTGATATGATAAGCATGTTAATGAAATCATTTCTTACAGGTATTCTTATCATGTGGTTTATGATTTACCTATGATGAATGCTTGTTACATAAATTATAAATGTCGCAAATATTGTGAACGATAGGTTATTACATCAATGTTTTCAGGTATGGATGATAAAGAATATTGGAACTTCCGACTTTCGATATTCAGACATGGACGAAAAATCTAGGAACTATTGGTATCAGAAGAGATAGAAATCCAAGAACAGTTGGTATCAGAAAGGTCATTGATAACTGTTATATTGGAAGAGGCTCAACATTTATAGTGAATCCAACCTATAGTTATCTGTTATCAGTTATCTGTATCTCAACCTATAGTTATCTGACCCAACCTATAGTTATCTGCCTAGATTTATAAAATGGTTGATCAGATAACTATAGGTTGGGTTGATCAGTTCAAATTTGCGAGATTAAGAATAAGATCTTAAAAGCAAGAAAGATGATCCATCACAAAATGCTCCAACCAACTATAAGATTTTTGGCAAGTGATGGATTTGTTAAAAAAATACTTTATGATTTTCCCAATGTATTGAATGCTGAGTTTTGAGGACTTCAAAAATTCATGTCCAGCTCTCTTGAGAGAGTTTTGTTGTTTCATGTAGAATTTTTAGAAGATATTAATCTTTTAGATAAAAAAACTATCCAAAAAGATTTCGCGCTCATTTTTGCGAGGATGTTCAGATCTAGTTTCAAGTTCTTTATAGGAGCAAGACCTAAAGTTTATTACCTCTCCAAATGACATTTGGTGAGAAAGAACTTTTTATTAAGACTTAATGTTAGACGCTAAGTGTTTAGGGTATGGTAGCAACAATTTTGGTTTTAGATTGAGAAATTTCATTGCCTTTGGTTTTAGATTGGCCAACTGCCAATATAATTTTACCTCGTACTTGGGCATGAAAAATACCATTTTACCTGACATAAATTTACAAAGTCAATCAGATCAACCCAACCTAACCAAAACCCAAATACAAAATCCAAATGTCTAATTGATTATCAATCCAGCTCTAGCTTGGCAGAAGCTTTTAAATTCTATGACCTTGCTCAACCTAACTTGCCCAACCATCTCCCTCTCTCCGCCTAGTTACCCCGAGGGCATGTATTGGTAAATGACAGGAGGGTATCAAAGACATCATCTCAAAGCAGAGTTCAGAACTGATAAAAGCTCTTAAAAATGTAAAATTATAAGAAATATTTCACTGTAACTGAAAGAACAGAAATAAATCCCCAAAACTGATGAATAATGTACACATGCAAAAAATATATATTTCATATACAGAAAGTATTGTTCTTGCGTTTCTTCATGATCTACAAATTTAGAAAAGAAGACAAACAACCGTAAAATATTAAGGATAATTGCTTGTTTTAATGTACTTTTATTTGTTGGCAACTCAACCTTTGGCCAAGATTATGACAAAAATGTTATAAATGATTTCAGGAGAATATAGTTAAATCTCAAAATAGTCACAAACTATTCATGTGTGATCTATTTAATCTCAAAGTATCATATTTCTCCACTTCAGAACCTCAACGTTACAAAATTAACCTAAAATAGCCCCTCATGAAAATATAATGATAAAAAATTTATCACTATAGTCCCTGAACTATGCAAACTTAATCCCAACTTAGTCCGTAAAAGACCATTTTGGATCAATTTGGATAACCAAGGCATTAAATTGGTGAAATGTGATATTCTGGGACTTAATTGATTGCATACAACTAGGCAGAGAACTATTTTAAAAATCAATCCTAGAAGATAAACCTGTTTTCTAAATAGGTAATTTCGTACTACATATTCTTAACAAGACTTGCTTGAAATTTCATAGAAACAAGTGATGCGGGAACGTCGGTTGAATTACGCAATCGCATATCCCGTAATTCAAAATTGCAGAAGTTTCGGGATCCCGCAAGACTAAATCGCCAAAGCTCCAAACTAGAAAAATTAAGTCTCAACGATCACAGGAACAATCGAACAAGCGATTCCGTCCTGATTCAGATTCTGCACAATCTTTTGATTTTATTCCTATTTCGATTTTGCGATCGCAGGGAAGATTGAACACGTGATTCCGTCCTGATTCAGATTCTACAAGAATTTATTTTATTTTCTTGATTTTCTTCCTATTTTGTTATTTCTAATTAGGGTTAATTCTAATATAAGACTATTTATGAATGTATTTTGTTATTCTTGTGACTTAACTTGAATTTTAAGTATTATGGAGATTGTAAGACATGATTTACTCTCCAAGGAGTGTTACAACTATGTCCTTTTGTAAGTGGTGTATCTGAATCTTACAAGTACAAATGATGGAACCCCCTCGACGCCCGTACCTCATTTCAACTGTTAAGGAGCATCTATCCCTGTCCAAACGTCGTTAAACTCTCATAGTTAATTCCCTCGCTATTCCACAACCACTTCCAACGAAATCCTCTTAAATAAATTCTAAGAGCCCTAGAACAGTATCTTCTGATATCAAAGCCCGCAAACCCTAAATTTCTAGGTATTTGCCTTTTTATGGCCAAAATCCAAAATTTCAAAAAAAAATTCCCATAATTCCTAAAGTAATTCCTAGCCTTGTACCCAAAACTTTCAAATCAAACCTTCCTATCTCCACCAAAATTTCATCTCAACACTGATACCAAAGCTTAAGCCCCTAAAAAATCTTAATTTGCAATCCTACACCCGCTTGAAACCTGATCGGGAAAAAAGGATGCCATGCCACCAAAGAGGAACTCTTAACGAAGTTTCTAAGAACTTACTATAGAGGATATACAACGAGAAATCTTTCACTTACAACAGAGGCTTATTGTCTTTGAGAATAAACAATCCAGTGAGATAACCATTTAGATCACCCATAACAAAAACGGTGATTCATCATATTGAGAGGAAGTGAATCTATTCCACCATGCAATTTCTACTGATGAAGTCACTACCTCAACGATTCGACATATAATATTAGAAAAGAAGCCATAATTTTAGAATAAATGTAGAATAATTAAATTTTAATGGTCGCATGGATCCAAATGAGTTTATTGAGTAGCTTCAGACAGTGGAATAATTTTTTTAGTACAAGAGTGTTCCTCAAGCTGAGTTAAATTAGTAGTCATCAAGCTCAAGAAAATGTTTCATTATGGTGGATGAACCTGAAGCGTACTAAAAGCCCTAGAACAGTATCTTCTGACATCAGAGCCCGCAAACCATAAATTTCTAAATATTTGCCTTTTTATGGCCAAAATCAAAAATTTCAAAAAAAAAATTTCCCATCATTTCTAAAGTAATTCCTAGCCCTGTACCCAAAACTTTCAAATCCAACATTCTTCTCCACAAAAATTTCATCTCAACACTGATATCAAAGCTTAAGCCCCTAACAAATCTTGATTTGCAATTCTACACCCGCTTGAAACCTGATCGGGAAAAAAGGACGACATGCCACCAAAGAGGAACTCTTAACGAGGTGTCTAAGAACTTACTATGGAGGATATACAACGAGAAATCTTTCAATTACAACGGAGGCTTATTGCCTTTGAGAATAAACAATTCAGTGAGATAACCATTTAGATCACCCATAACAAAAACGGTGATTCATCATATTGAGAGGAAGTGAATCTATTCCACCATGCAATTTCTACTGATGAAGTCACTACCTCGATGATTCGACATAGAATATTAGAAAAGAAGCCATAATTTTAGAATAAATTTAGAATAATTAGATTTTAATGGTCGCATGGATCCAAAAGAGTTTATTGAGTAGCTCCAGACAGTGGAGTAATTTTTTTAGTACAAGAGTTTTCCTCAAGGTGAGTTAAATTAGTAGTCATCAAGCTCAAGAAAATGCTTCATTATGGTGGAAGAACCTGAAGCGTATTCAAAAACGATAATGGTGAAGTAAGATCACCATGCGATCTAAGACGAAGAGGGAAATACAGTGCACAAATCTTCCCTCACATTACTAATAGGATATGTTCATAAAGCCCCAAGATCTGCGTCAGAGAAACAATTTTGTGGAGTACAAAGCTTACTTTGATCAATTCATGCTGAAACGTAAGTTGGTAGAACCAAAGGACCACACAGTAGTAAGATAACTTGGAAGACTGAGATCATCTATCAGTAATGTGATTCAAGTACAACTGTATTGGTCCCAACTTAATGTACAGACCCTAGCATTCAAGGCAGAGAAACAAAAATGTCACCAGATGATCGCCACACCTTATAGACAGAGTTCAATCACAAAATTAGGCAGTAAAAATACACTAAATGAAGAACCCAAGTTGACCCCTTCATAAGAAAAATCTGCATAGAGTGTAGAAAATGTGGAGACTGACAGAACTCCTAAATCCATCCAACTCAGGAAGTGCTTCAACCGACATGGCTTTAGGCACATTACATCAAATTGTCCAAACAAAAGGATGATATCTTTCACTAAGCGGTATGCAGTGCAGAAGGCATAATGTGGAGACCCAAAAAAGAATGGGAGGAGTATCATCTTATAACTGACTAGGAGAGAAGATGATTCAAGCTGAGCTTAAGAGGGAAACTCCAACAGCTTACCAATAGTTATCCTAGAAGGTAATGAATCTGAGATAATGAGCATTCATATAAAATTTGAGGATGGCATGCCTATGGATGTGTCACATTCTTGTGGGCAGACCATGGAAATATGATGAGTACATTTCATGATGGCCACAAAAACATCTACTCATTTATCAAGAACAATAAGCATATTATAGTTCTTCCATTGGAGAAGACAGTCTACCCCCTATGTTGTCACTATTGAGAGCAACCCATTATATCATCATTTTAGATACGGATGAGAATGTTTTCATCTATTTCTAAAAGATTTTATGGAGTAAACTTGGTACTAAGTCTTATGTAAGTTTACCAAGTTCGTCACTAATACATGGTTAGATAAAAGTAGTGTCAGAAATCTCCTTATGTCTCTTGCGGGAAAGAACATCTGATCGTGGGATCCAAGTCCTCCGAAAGAAGAGGGAAAAAGCATCTCCTAGTCAAAAAGAATGAAGGAGGAGCATCTAATGAATTACGAGATCGCAAATCCTGTAATTTTGAATTGCGGGAGTTTTGCGGTCCCCCAAGACCGACTCATAAGAGTTCTGATATAGCAAAAACTTCGTTTTCGTAATAGCAATGAAGATCGAACATGTGATTCCGTCCCAACTCACATTTTGAATGAATTTTTTTCTTTTAAGATTTTCTTCCTATTTCATTATTTTTAATTAGGGTCCTTTCTATTATGAGACTATTTATGCATGGTTTTTATGTATTGCGGAGATTGTAATATCCGGTTTATGCTCTAAGAAGTGTTGCAACAGTTTCCTTTTGAAAGTTGTGTATCTATATCTTGCTCAAGAATAGGTGGTGGATCCACTCAACATCTGCATCTCGTCTTTTCGTCGTTCGCACACTATTTTCAATCCAGACAGACGTCAAACTCCTCCAAATGTTATCCAACAATAGTTTTATCTCATCTTTCCCTCCAAATGTCTTGGATATCCCATAATATCATTCTATTGCTATCCCACAAACCCTTCCCCGCTTCCTAAACGCCTTTTAGAAGCCCAAGAATGGTATCACAAAAACTAGTGATAACTAGGAATAGGAGGAACATTTCAATTTATAAAAATTACTTTAAAGGCTTTTTCTTTTACTTTCTTAAGAGCGAATGGCTTAGGAGTAAATATATGTTTGCCTATAAATATTTGGTTCTCCATTTTCCTTTACATTTTCTTATATTTAATGTGTTTCTTGATCAATAACTATCAATTTACTTCTCCTTGGCATAGTTTTGTGGCTAGAATTTTAATAACACCTCAATTTCAAGAATAGTAACAGGAAGGGGAAACCATCTGTTATTTCGGGAGTTGATGTTGCTACTTTCAATTAGCACTAAGTGGAAATTAATTTAATGACGTCCTATACCCTTCCGAGATGGCAATTGTTTGGGCAAATCTTACCTAAGGATATGAAAACCATTTGATTATGTCAATAGCTATTATAGATTGAATTCATAAATCCTTTCTGAAATTGATAATTCTTGTAAACCTACTTGTGACACTAGTTTTAATGAAGTCTAAATGTTTTATTTTCCTTCATAACTATGGTGCTAAATTAGTAAGTTTAGAAAGCTTCTACAATTCCCAACCTATTTTTGGAGAAGAAAATTAATCTTTCGTCACGAAGAGACATGGGATTTGGAATTAATCAAAGCGGGTGCACAGTCGGACGCTGGAAAAATAAATTTTTCTATATTTACCATCTATAACTAATATTTAACAAATAAAAGTCACTACAGAAAAGAGATAAAATTAAAGCAGTTATAAATTTACCTTAGATCATATTGTCTCGTCTTTTGTAAATATTTTATCTTCTATCGCTCATCTTTTCATCAATTAATTAAACATGAAATGTTAGTTTAAAACAACAGTGAGCTAAAAAATACCAATAAATACTTATACTCTTAGACTATAATAACAAAATAAAAAAAAAATAATATGCATGTCAGTTAAACTTTATTTAAATCAATGTAAGAACATTTGAAGGTTTGTATTATCTAATATTATCATTCAATGTCTTGTTGTATCGTTTACATATCGATATCTTTTAATCTACTTACAATCATCACATGACTACCGTCTAAAATTATGTTAATTAAGATATATCAATGTCAATATTTTTTTTCTATATACGTGCACGAACACCTTAACCCGCTAATGTCATAAAGATGTGAACTCCGTCATAACCAAGCATACACATGCAACCAAGCAAAATAATAAACCTAATTTTAATTTTTTTTCATAACATTCAGCACATAATATAATATATTTAATTATGTGTTTGATGGACATATACAAATATCAGTGACATACAATTAAATATAATCCAATAAACTTTAATACAGATAAAATTATTTTAATTTTAGTAAATTATTTTAATTTTAGCTTTGCCATATAAAATTTATTTAAATGATTAACAATGCATCAGATTTAGAAAAAATCAAATACTACTATAATTTATAAGTACAAGTGCTACCTCAAAACAGTATAACATGTCATAAATCTTCAAACACGCTTAATCTCTCTCCAATAATTAGCTGCATATAATATAATAAAAAAAATTTAAGTATATCATTAATAATGTTTAATTAATCTTTTAATTATGTTATTTTAACTATTAATTAGAAACTTTTGTTTTAAGTATTCATGTTACTTTAATTTGATTATCAAAACTAGAACTTAATCAATATTTATGATTTACATTCAATTTTATTCAATATAATCTTCACTCGAATTTAAATAAATAATTGTAAACTTTATTTTCATATGTCAAATAAATCTTTCATACTATTATTATTATAATATTTATTGATATTACATATATACAAATGAAATAATTTATTTTATTAAAATATAAAACTTATGACTCTTACCTATCCTAAAAGCTCGGCTCGGATTTTTTTTATAGACCACCTACCAAAATTTGAGCACGAGCTCTGCCTTCTCTTTCTTCTACTTGAACACAATATCAAAACACTGAACCCCGAAATCAAAACACCGCAACCACTCTTCCTCAAGCTAGAACTCAATTCGTCTTCTATCCCGCATAAAGCCGCACAACTACTCGACTCTTCTATCCCGCACACTTGGGCTTCGCTTCACTTCAAGGCTCAATCATTTTTCTTCCTTCACGCACAAAGCTGCTCGCCTTGCCTTCTCCTTCTTCAACTAGGGCGGGCAACATCGCCTCCTCCGACTTAGAGTCAAAGCGTCGCGTCTGATGCTACCTCCAGAGGAAACGAGTGCCTCGCCTTTCTTTGAACATTGAACCTCTTGATTAGGATTTTCTCCTTTTTTTTCCGCCTCAGTGTCGCTCGGTTCTAGTCAATACCACTAGGTCATCTTCCTTCGACTAGAGTTCGATAGCCTCCTTTCTTCCTTCTCCTTCCTTCTTCTTCCTTTGTCTCTCGCTCTCCCTCTCGTTCCGGGAAAATTATTCCATCAGTACTACACACCTTAAGAAAGGTGCGTATCCAATAAAATGGCGACAACTGTAAACTACAATCCCACCCTTTTAAACGAAATAAATTTTAAAAAATATTAATTTTAATTATTTTTTTGGCCCGACCCGATAATTAACCCGAACCTTTTTTTTACTTTTCCCGAACCACATTTTAACTTTCTACACACTATTACGAGAGTTTAGGGCTTACTCTTCCTCGGCGAAAACCTCCGGCGCAACGCATCCTCCCGCAAAGCGCATCCTCCGGCGGAAGCAAAGGTCATGGTGTCGACTCGTTCGTTAAAATCACGGTATGCACCTAAACCAGAGTCGAGAAATACGAGTAACACATCAGTAACACAACAATAGCACAACAATACCACATCAATAGCATCACACATCAGTAATATACCAGTACTACATCAAAAATACAACAATAACACGGCAGTACCACATGAATAACACATCATGGATTTGAATCATTAGCACAGAAAAAACCATACTCAATAACTGCATAAAACCAAATTCGTTGGACTCACAGATATCTCCATGACATAGTTTAGATGTGTTACTATTGTGTTACTGATGCGTTATTACCGTGTTATTCATGTAATATTGATGTCATATGCTTCTGCTTAGGGCGATTGTTAATTAATGACATAGGTTTAGTGTTATTCTTGTGTTATTCATGTATTATTAATGTGTTAATCTATTGTGCATTAACTGTGTTACTGGTGTGTTACTCATGCGTTATTTTCGTGTTATTTGCGTATTATTGATTAGTTTAGGGTTATTATTAATTAATGTCATAGGTTTGCTGTGTTATTCTTGCATTGCTCTTCTATTATTCGTGTATTACTTTCCTCTGTTTTTAATGTGTTACTGGTGCGTTACTCGTGTGTTATTGGCGTGTTATTCCTGTATTATTGATGTGTTTAGGGGTATTATTAATTAAGTGTGTTTCATGTACTACTCCTGTGTTAGAGGTGTGTAATTAGTTATGCTTTTGTATTATCAATGCTCATATGTAGGGTTATTATTGTGTTATGCCGGTGTGTTACTCATGTATTATTCCCTTCTTGTGACTGTTATTCTAATAATGTGTCATTATTTCTTTAATTTGCAGGATCATGAGTGCAAGGACTTTCAACTGTAGATGTCGTCCATCTGTAGTGAGAGGTGCCCTGGATGCAATTCGTGATCTTCTTTTAGAGGAGACCATTAATAATTTAAAGGAAATTAGGGTGTTCAACTTCTTTGACATGCCCCCATATCCCCAGGACAATGTCATGACTATACATATTTTGAGATGTTGGGATAATGAGAGGGGTGTCTTCAAAATTGGTGGAAAAAAGGTTAAGTTACAAGCTGACCACGTGGCTCTATTGATAGGGATGCCAAACAGAGGAGAGCCTATTTCATGGAAAAAAGGACCCCTATCAAATGTGGATGCCAGACAAATAAAGAACCAAGTGACAAACTTTTTTGCAGAAGGAGCCTCCACCCCACCTTTTGAGCAGTTATACTTGAAATTCTTACTAACTTATTTTTTCCTTCAAGCAATTTTCATGTGTCTGCAGAGCTATCTTCTTTTGTTGTAAATGTACAAGCTTTTTCGTCATTTAATTGTTCTGCTGCTATATGTGATATGATCATCGATCAAGTGAGAATCGTCTGAGTGAAATTAAAGCACAATAAGTCAATTGACTACATTCAAGGATTTGTATTTCTCCTAACAGTAAGTATTTGTTATTTACATTGAAACATCACTCTTATGATTTTTTTTGTTTGATGTCTTGACTTTTGCATACATGTTGATGGTCTAAAACATCCCCAGCTTTGGCTTTACGAGCACACCTCTCTTTTAACTCCTGATGCTCCTGACGCAAGACCTCGCATGCTGAAGTGGCAAATCAATCATGGTTGAGTGCTGAGAAGATTCATGAAGCCTTCAAGAGGCTTGATCATGTAAACCATTTAATTTTGATTACAGCTTATTGACACATCTTTTTAGTAGTTTTATAAGAGTGATTGCAACGATTCTGACGAATACATTTTCATTGTAGGTTAATGACAGATTCTTAGCTTTGAGTGATGATGAAGTACAACTCCTCGAAAATCTAGAGCAGGGACCGCCGATCCCTGCAAGGCAACTTCCACATCACGAAAGTACTGCAGGACCATCTTCACCCAAATCGTATGTCAGGGGTACAATTGTTTCTAGTGATATAACCCCAGTACTCGGACATACAACGGAGAGTGCTGATTTTGGGGTACTATATGAGATGCTAAAATCTCAGGAACAAATAAGCTTAAATATACAAGAAACTGTTACTGGTATGAGTGCAAAGATGAATACTGTGGTAGAAATATTGTCCACCCTAACAGGTTTGGTGCATAGCTTAGTTGAAACCAAGGCTGAGAAATTTGCTGAGAAAACAATATCCGATACAAGTAAGAAGACAAGCAGTAGTGATCATCAGCAAAAGAGGAAAGTGGACCCCTTTGCATCTCAATATCAATTTAAGAGAAGACGTAGAAAAATTGATGATGTGGATATTGTTGCTCCTGAAAATATAAATGTACCTAAACAAACAATAAGAAATATTGATGTTCCCTTAGAGGCCGGAGACGTCGAAGAACCAATAAGAGAAGCACAAGATGCAGATATGTGTGATGAGACAATCCATGAAAACCCTAAAGAAGTGGAATAAGCAATAAAGGGTGTTCTTGAATCTCTGGCCCAATCGGTAAGTGCGTCATTCTAATTTCTAATTAATGATGTACATTCCTACTTTATTAGGGCTAACAATATTTTTTTTAGACGCGTCTTTTGACTTATGATGTACATACTGATTCAAAAAAGGGTGATCCCCAAAAGGTCCAAGTTTCGGATGAAGAAATTTTAGATGCACCCGGGTATCAACAACTTTCTAGTCAAAGCCCCAGTTCTAATGCAGACCAATATGCTATAGTTGTAAGTTATTAATATAGCTAAGTGCTTTGAAGCATATCTTATATACTCTTATTTCGTGTTATTCATGGATTGTTTTATTTTGCAGCTACGTCCTCCGGCTTCAACTATTGAGTATCCTGGTAGGTCATTCATACCAATTGAAATGCAGGAAGAAATAGACCAGTGCCTATTAAGATACACCGGAAGGTAAGTAAATGTCCAACACTACTTTAATGTTATGCAGATTTTTTCCTTTTAATTAAGAGGAACTATCTTTGATCTCAATGTAGTGACGTTATCATTACCAGAGATCATATTTTGATTCACCGATCGGCACTGGAAGATATATTATTAAATAAGTGGCTTGCAGAAGAACATGTTGATATATTTGCTGTCATGGTGCGCGAAAGAACTTTAAGGCGACCAGAGTTGTACCGGCCTTACCTGTATGTTTCACCAATGTATGGGGTATGTTCTACAACTTGTAAACTCTATTCATACAACTTAAATTCATATATTCCTTGCACATTTAAACTAATATATTTATGTAGATGCATAAGACATATGGTAGCAAACCTTATGTGAAACATATCACCAACGAGGCCGTAAAAGAAGCAAAAACCATTTTCTTTCCAATTATTTATAATCAACATTGGATCTTGTTGGTTCTGGATCTCAAGTTGCGAAAAAGACAAATATACGACTCACTACCCAACGAAATACATAAGGCTGGCGCTATGGAAGTTGTAAGTATATTCAACTAAATTAAAAGTAACACAATTGCATTCGAAGATCAACACAATAACATCTCAATATCATTCAGGTGAATATGTTTGTTAGAGATGTCGCTGATTCATTTACAT
Source organism: Phalaenopsis hybrid cultivar (assembly GCA_002079205.1). NCBI lineage: Eukaryota > Viridiplantae > Streptophyta > Magnoliopsida > Asparagales > Orchidaceae > Phalaenopsis > Phalaenopsis hybrid cultivar. Next base: position 188,283 of record JXCR01142581.1, read on the forward strand.
CCAAAATCAATAAATGGTCCCTATCGATTACAAAGAATGTACCAACACAAAGGAATAGTTTTGATTGTGACATGTTCGTCTGCAAGTACATGAAAACTCTAGTGCAGGGCGAAGAAGTCGACTGGAGTGCACATATGAACTGACAGGATCATATGGAACGATTTAGAGCAGAATTTGTTTATGACATGTGCTTATTTTCGAGGACTTCTAATTAAAGTTGTATAATTTTTCTTTGCATATTTTGTTTAGGTAACTGTATATGTGATAGCTTCATGGTTACTGTATATTGATTAATTAAAGTTGCATAATTTTTCTTTGCATATTTCGCGCAGCATGACAACAAATATATCAACATGTTCGTCTGCAAGCCACTTATTTAATAATATATCTTCCAGTGCCGATCGGTGAATCAAAATATGGTCTCTAGTAATGATAACGTCACTACATTGAGATCAAAGATAGTTCTTCTTAATTAAAAGGAAAAAATCTGCATAACATTAAAGTAGTGTTGGACATTTACTTATCTTCCGGTGTATCTTAATAGACACTGGTCTATTTCTTCCTGCATTTCAATTGGTATGAATGACCTATCAGGATACTCAATAGTTGAAGCCGGAGGACGTAGCTGCAAAATAAAACAATTCATGAATAACACGAAATAAGAGTATATAAGATATGCTTCAAAGCACTTAGCTATATTATTAACTTACAACTATAGCATATTGGTCTGCATTAGAACTGGGGCTTTGACTAGAAAGTTGCTGATACCCGGGTGCATCTAAGGTTTCTTCATCTGAAACTTAGACCTTTTGGGGATCACCCTTTCTTGAATCAGTATGTACATCATAAGTCAAAAGACGCGTCTAAAAAAAATATAGTTAGCTCTAATAAAGTTGGATTAATTAGAAATTAGAATGACGCACTTACCGATTGGGTCAGAGATTCAAGAACACCCTTTATTGCTCGTTCCACTTCTTTAAGGTTTTCATGGATTGTCTCATCACACATATCTGCATCTTGTGCTTCTCTTATTGGTTCTTCGGCATCTCCGGCCTGTAAGGGAACATCAATATTTCTTATTGTTTGTTCAGGTACATCTATATTTTCAGGAGCAACAATATCCACATCATCAATTTTTCTACGCCTTCTCTTAAGTTGGTATTGAGATGCAGGGGGTCCACTTTCCTCTTTTGCTGATAACCACTACTGTTGGTCTTCTTACTTTTATTGGATATTGTTTTCTCAGCGAACTTCTCAGTCTTGGTTTCAACTAATCTATGCATCAAACCTGTTAGGGTAGACAATGTTTCTACCACAGTATTCATCTTTGTACTCATACCAGTAACAGTTTCTTGTATATTTAAGCTTATTTGTTCATGAGATTTTAGCATCTCATATAGTACCCCAAAATCAGCACTCTCCGTTGTATGTCTGGGTACTGGGTTATATCACTAGAAACAATTGTACCTCTGGCATACGATTTGGGTGAAGATGATTCTGCAGTACTTTCGTGATGTGAAAGTTGTCTTGCAGGGATCGGCGGTCCCTGCTCTGGATTTTCGAGGAGTTCTACTTCATCATCACTCAAAGCTAAGAATTCGTCACTAACCTACAATAAAAATGTAACCGTCAGAATCGTTGCAATCACTCTTATAAAGCTACTAAAAAGATGTGTCAATAAACTGTAATCAAAATTAAATGGTTTACATGATCAAGCCTCTGGAAGGCTTCATGAATCTTCTCAGAACTCAACCCATGATTGGTTAGCCACCTCAGCATGCGAGGTCTAGCGTTAGGAGCATCAGAAGTTAAAAGAGAGGTGCACTCGTAAAATCAAAGCTGGGGATGTTTTAGACCATCAACATGTATGCAAAAGTCAGGACATAAAACAAAAAAATCATAAGAGTGATGTTTCAATGTAAATAACAAATACTTACTCTTATGAGAAATACAAATCCTTGAATGTAGTCAATTGACTTACTCTGGCTTAATTTCACTGAGGCGATTCTCACTTGATCGATGATCATATCACATATGGCAGCAGGCCAATTAAAGGACGAAAAAGCTTGTACATTTACAGCAAAAGAAGATAGCTCTGCAGACACATGAAAATTGCTTGAAGGAAAAAATAAGTTAGTAAGAATTTCAAGTATAACTACTCAAAAGTTGGGGTGGAGGCTCCTTCAAAAAAGTTTGTCAGTTGGTTCTTTATTTGTCTGGCATCCACATTTGATAGGGTCCTTTTTCCATGAAACAGCCTCTCCTCTGTTCGGCATCCCTATCAACAGAGCCACGTGGTCAGCATGTAACTTAACCTTCTTTCCACCCATTTTGAAGACACCCCTCTCATTATCCCAACATCTCAAAATATGTAAAGTCATGACAGTGTCCTGGGGATATGGGGGCATGTCAAAGAAGTTGAACACCTTAATATCCTTTAAATTATTAATGGTCTCCTCTGAAAAAAGATCACGAATTGCATCCAGGGCACCTCTCACGGCAGATGGACGACATCTACAGTTGAAAGTCCTTGCACTCATGATCCTGCAAATTAAAGAAATAATGACACATTATTAGAATAGCAGTCCCAAGAAGGGAATAATACATGAGTAACACACCGACATAACACAATAATAACCCTACATAGGAGCATGGATAATACAAAAGTATAATTAATTACACACCTCTAACACAGGAGTAGTACATGAAACACACTTAATTAATAATACCCTAAACACATCAATAATACAGGAATAACACGCCAATAACACACCAGTAACACAGTAAAAACAGAGGAAAGTAATACACGAATGATAGAAGAGCAATGCAAGAATAACACAGCAAACCTATGGCATTAATTAATAATAACCCTAAACCCATCAATAATACGCAAATAACACGGAAATAACGCATGAGTAACACGTCAGTAACACAGTTAATGCATAGTAGAATAACACAGTAGAATAACACATTAATAATACATGAATAACACAAGAATAACACTAAACTTATGTCATTAATTAACAATCACCCTAAGCAGAAGCATATGACATCAATATTAAATGAATAACACGATAATAACGCATCAGTAACACAACAGTAACACAGTTAAAACACAAGAAAAAAATAGATGAATAAAACACAAATAATACAATAATAACACATCTAAACTATGTCATGGAGATATCTGTGAGTCCAACGAATTTGGTTTTATGCAGTTATTGAGAATGATTTTTTCTGTGCTAATGATTCAAATCCATGATGTGTTATTCATGTGGTATTGCCGTGTTATTGTTGTGTTTTTGATGTAGTACTGGTATATTACTGATGTGTGATGCTATTGATGTGGTATTATTGTGCTATTGTTGTGTTACAGATGTGTTACTCGTATTTCCCGACTCTGGTTTAAGTGCATACCGTGATTTTAACGAACGAGTCGACGCCATGACCTTCGCTTCCGCCGGAGGATGCGCTTTGCCGGAGGGTTTCGCCGGAGGATGCGTTGCGCCGGAGGTTTTCGCCGAGGAAGAGTAAGCCCTAAACTCTCGTAATAGTGTATAGAAAGTTAAAATGTGGTTCGGGAAAAGTAAGAAAAGTGTTCGGGTTAATTATCGGGCCGGGTCGAAAAACAATTAAAATTAATATTTTTTAAAATTTATTTCGTTTAAAAGGGTGGGACCGTAGTTTACAGTTGTCGCCATCTTATTGGATACGCACCTTCCTTAAAGTGCGTAGTACTGATGGAATAATTTTCCCTCGTTCCGTTTGAAATGAAATGATACATTCCTTGACTCCTAAAGATGAACCCATAGAGATGTGTCTATTCAATAATAAATATTTATTTATTTATTATTATTATTTATTAAAATTTCAGTTATTACAGCTTCAGTGATCCTTATTGAAATTCTACTATGATCTCATTCTAATTCTACTATGATCTCATCTTCACGTTACGAGAAAATTTTATGTAGTGGTGACCTTATTGAAATCTTTAACATTGCAATACTTTCACTTCATTATGATTAAAGAAATATTTAAGATATTGAGAATGAACCTACTTTTATCCCGCAGTATAGATGGAAGCAATTTCTATTAATAAAAAGTAGCATTTACATACATACCACATAATTGTATTTATATAACACCTAAATTTTTATATTTTCATGCATAACCCTCTAATATATAAATATATATGTAAATATATAAGTATATGTGTTAGATATGAATATATAAAAATTGTGTGCCATGTATGTATATCCCTCTAATAAAAATTACTTAAACGGCATTTTTCTCTTATTGTCTTATAAGGAGTGTTTTAGTAATTAGGTAACCTACAAGTTAAGGTGTTCGTCTTTAAATATCCAATTCTCTATTTTACATTCCTTTTTCTTTTAAAGGGTTCCTTGATCAAGTCAACTACCAATTTACTTCTCGGTGCAAATTTGGTGATTGGAATTCCGGTCAGGTCTTTATTTCTCAAACAGGAAACATGAAGAGGAAATCATCTGGCATTTTCTACAAGGCGTTGCTATTTTCAACCAGAAATGAGTAAGAAAATTAGCTGAATGATGTCCAATACCTTTCTGGATAGAAATTGTTTAGGTCAATCTTAGCTAAGGTTGTGAAAAATATTGAATTATGCTAAGAGCTGTTTTAGACAAAATGTAAAAATTCTCTTCGAATTTGATAATTGTTGTAAACCTACTTGCGACAACAGTTTTAATAAAAATCAATTATTTTGTTTTTTACTTCATAACGACAATGTTTGCAAGACAAATGCAAATTGCACCAAAGAAAATTTGAAAAACATGAATGAAAAGAATAAACTTGTCATATTAATCAACCCCGTAAAAACACAGAGTAATCAAACATTAGAATATCAAAATGATGGTGAAACAAAAAATGGCTAATTTAGAAAATTTTAAAATTTCAGAATTCCAGCTTACATGCAAAAATACAATTTTCTTGCCAAAACAGTTATGTTTCCACGAACAAAGCATGTTTCTTCAATGCTCATACAAAGAGAACATCATGCTACAAATCCAATCGCAGTAAATATATCAAAAAGTTTGTTTTGCTTAAAGCTCTGCATACCTTGTTTGTTATATCTCTTATTTCTTCATCATTATGGCAAGAACTGTAGTGATGATTACGATTACGCCATGGATGGCAAACACTATAAGATACCGATTGATTTTGGCTAGGAAATGCCAATCTCAAAATAGGGGGCCAAGGCTGAGACAAGTCCCGCAATTTTAGTCTTGGTGCATGTTCTTCCCTGAAGTTTTTGGGGAAGGGGGAAAAGAAATTTTAGAAAAAATAAAAAAATACTGCAGATAACAAAAAATAATAATAACAATAAAGTTAAGAAAGGATGAATATCAAAGAAGATAGAACATGAATAAAGATTGACCAAAGAATAACCATTTTCAACTAGTATCACAGTCAACAACAAATTTATGGTTCAGATTTTTTGCTGTCGATAAATTCAGAGCATCTGTAGATCCTACTGTCAGAAAAAGTCCTAATTTTCAGAAGTGTCGTGCTGCCGCACAAAGCAACAACGTACTATTTTGCTTGGTCCCTCTGCACAGCTGCACAAGTCATTAATACGCTTCACATGAAACTAATTAAAGAGACACTGGGTCTTCTTTTTATTTTTAATTCACTCAATCTCAGAAGGAGCCAAAAGGGGCAAATTTGTTAAAATTGAAATTCAAAAAATGAAACTGCCTGGTCCAGAAAAGGAAACCAAAGATGCAAAAAAGAAAAATATAGTCTTGATTAATTTCAGTAGATAAATTCAAAGACATCAATTCATCCTTTAGAATTAATACCTAGGTTTTCTGAAGCAGTGTTAAACTACCTGAGTCCTTGGTCACAAGGATGGGTTTTCAGTGTCATCTAATCGTCTTTATTTATCATTTACGTAATTTATTAGATATTTAATACATTTAGGACCAGTTGGACAAGTTTATATTTGTTGAAGGATACATATATATATATATATAGATAGATAGATATAAATTTTTTTTCTTTTCTTTTTTTTATAAAAGAATGGTCGGGGATGCTGTTATACAAGCTCTCACCCACCATCATGTGTCTAATTATTTAAGGACCGCCCTCACTACCGGCAAACAAACCAGAGGAGGATTCGAACCTATGACCTTCGAAATGGTTGCTCTACCAATAAACCACGGTTGGCAGAACATATGTCTGTGTGTGTGTCAAAGATTTAGAAAATTGGATCAGTGGATTCGACCGTGAACTGGTAGCTAGTCCGATCCGAATCATATAAAAACCCTTTCTAATTGTGAACCGCCCAAAACTGGTCGAAGAGGTGATTCGACCTGTAGACTGACGAACCAATCAAATCACGGATCATGACCGCGCGACTAGTTTTGCACAATCCTGAACAGTGTAAACATGTCGCATCGCAGCAAAGGAGCGTTGCTTCCACATAGGCTAATGTTGCAGAGCTTTACGATCATCAGATCCTAGCAGACGGGATTATTAATTGTTATTAGTTAGTTCGTTTTATCTTTGTCGTTATTACATCATTATTTTATCATTAGAACATATTTAATTAATATTTATATTTATTGCATCATTCGATTCAATCGCAGTTGAACCAGTGAACCTTGAAATTTTTTTTTTGAGATTTCATATCCGTTTCAATTTTTAAAACCTTTCGTCCTCTTTAATATTTAATCCATTATAAATATCACAAAAAACATAATTCTTAGCATCACAAACTGTTCTCTTAGACCAACTACGAGCCACTTTATATTTTTTCAGATTTTCTAAACTTTTATATTTAAACTTACAATGTTATGAATCCTATTATTAACAATATTTTTTATGGTTATAATTCTATCACCAAGTCTATTAATTTTTACAATATTGTTTTTCAAACTCTTATCTATAATTATACCTACACCATTTCAAATACGATTGACATCGTAATACTAAAGTTTAAAACATAAGTTATCAATCTAGTTTTTTCTCCAATTCATTTAATTTCTTGAATGCATAAGATATTTATCTCCTATGAACAATAATATTCACTAATTTTATTAATTTACTTGTGAAAGTATTAATATTCCAAATTTCTATCCTAATACTAATTTCATGGACTAAATGTTTGGTCGTAATCATCCACAATCTGGGAACCCTTACTTATTTAGCATTACACTCAGGCGCTGATGCAGCAGTCTTGCACATTTTTCACTATATTCAAGTCATATAATGTGCGATATCAGGAGATGTCCTAGCATTTACACAATGATTAAACAGATTCATGTCGTAATTTTTCAAAAAAAAAAATTAAGCTCGATCCCGACAACCTGAAGCTACCCTTCACTTTTGTGGTGAACAAATTACGAAAGCAATATGACAAAAACATGTAAAATGCAAAGAACGAAACCTGCAATCCTACTAGATAATGACTAATTTTCAAGAAAATTAAAAAAAAAATTCTAATTACATGCATCAAGCAAAATGTGTAGTTAAATTCATTAATGATACAAAAATATGATAACCAAATTTTGCATGATGTTAAAGAAAAAAAGCTAAAAGACTAAACCAATAAGAAGACAAATTCACATTCCAAGCAATTTTTCCAAGAGGTTGAAATTCACCAAAGAATACTCACAAAGATAATTGTCGTGCAGTTAACTTTTATAAAATTGCTAACAAGAAAAGTTTTAAGGAAAACTGGTGATGCAGGTGCACGAAAAAAGTCGAGGGCATGGGTGTGCCTAAGCCCAGCTTGGAGGCATCATATCAGCACGAGCACCATAAATGTTGCATGTCTACCGGCTCTGCCAAGATGGTAGAAGGATCGAGCAGTCCTTCCTTGCGCACGGTTCCCTCCATTTTGAACAAAGCCCGCTTCTCTTTACCCTAAGAATATATATATATA
>JXCR01142581.1:211290-265227 GCA_002079205.1 Phalaenopsis hybrid cultivar
TTTTAAGTTTCTCCATCTAATTATGCAATGATGAGTCCTAGTATTTTTTATTTTACAACTCTTAATTTTAAAATTTAAAACTAATAAACGATGTTGGGTATTTAAATTATCACTTGGAATTACCTTACAATCTTTACAATCACGACGATCTCTTCTTCTCATAAGAAAATAATCAATTTGTGTTTTATTAGATCCACTCTTATAAGTAATAAGATGTTCATCCCTTTTCTTAAATAAAGTATTAGTAATAACAAAATCATACGCTAAAGCAAAATCTAAAATAGCTCTACCTTCTTCATTAGTTACTCCAAAACCGTAGCCACCATGAATATTTATGAAATCTTCTACCACTCTACCGATATGTCCATTTAAATCTCCTCCAATAAAAATTCTTTCTCAAGAGGTATCATTTGTATTTAGTTTTCTAAGATTCCAAAATTTATCTTTAGACCCTGTATCTAAACCTACTTAAGGAGCATAAACACTTACAATATTAAAAATCTTAGTATCAATGATAATCTTAAGGGCTATAATTCTATCACCAACTCCATTAATATTTACAACATTATCTTTCAAACTCTTATCTATAATTACACCTACACCATTTTTAGTGCGACTCTTACCAGAATACCAAAGTTTTAAAAACCTTAGTCTTTTCTGCAACCCACTTAGTTTCTTCAATACATAAGACATTAATTTTCCTATGAATCATAATATCAACTAATTCCATTAATTTACCATTGAGAGTGTCTATATTCCAAGATCCTATAAAAAATTCAGGATCACTTCATGCTTAGCCGAAATTGAACTTTCCATGAGTATTGCCTCAAAAGATTTAACTTTGAAATTCATCCCGTGTTATTAATTGCATTGATTTTCTTTTCAAAAAGAGCTTGGTCAATCCCTCCTCTATTTGAAATACTCCAAATAATTCAAAAGAAAAACATAGGGAGATATGTAGTATTTCCTTTCCTTTATTAGCCTTACAAAGAATGGTCACCTACAAATTGGAATTTTGAAATGGCCATTTGCATGAACAGCTATAAAAGCGCTTTAATGGAATATATTTGTCCTGGCCAGAATATTTCAAGTAATGATAATTGATTCATTAACAAAACAACAAGACCTCAACTTTAAATCAAAACAAAATTTCTTATATCTGCCTCTTTCGGTTCCTTCTCTTCTTCCTCTTCATTTTTTCTCCCTTTCCCTTCTCCTTCATCTCTTCGCCTTCATCTCTTATTTCCGCTTCTAATTCTCCCAACAGCCAACTCTCAGTTTCGCTTCCCAACTGTTCGTGGAATGGTAAAATGGCTAAATGCTAGGAGTTTTATTGATTAACTAGTGGCATTTATACAGGCATATATAAAGTATTATGTTATATTCAATTTTTTGTATTTTTCCATCAAAGCCGTTCATGTAGAGATCTACCGTTGCATGTAATCACAAATAGAACTGCCAGAAATCCACCCCTTGTTAATGATGGATGAACAGTATTATCTAAATACAACTTCAGAAAATTTTATTAAAATCAAAATTAGTTCAATAACTTTCTCTTCTTTAAGAATTAACGTATAATTCTATATATCAAAACAATTATTTTCAAAAATAGAATGCAATGAAATATCTTTCTATATTTTTCAATAAAATAATATTTTCAAGTATAACGCATTTTGGATAGTTTGCACTTATGCCTTATAAATTGGATATTGCATTTTCCAGCTCTGTTGGGGTTCGAGGAGATTAAAGGGTGGAGTATTTTTGTTGCAACCATTTCAATTATTGATGGCCAACTTTTCTTTAAATTTTCTATAAACCCTAAGAAAAATTTTGTAGTTTTAAATACGAGTCATAGACATGCACTAACTCAATTTATTTTGATCTGAATAAAGTTTTTATCGGATCATTTATTTTTTTTTTCGAAGAGTATAATCTCGATCACTTGGGACAAATGATAATTTTTTGGAAAAATTAACATCTTCTACAAATGTGACACTTAACTCTACTACTCTGGAAATTTTTTTCCTTCTATTTTTATTCACTCTAGTTTTGGTTATTTAATTTATTATATGAATGAATGTACTCAAGTCAAATTAGTCTGAATTTCAGGGTTATTTGTTCTAAATTTCTAAGCATTGTTTCTTATGGAAGAATATTGAATAATCATATGAAATGATTTTCAAAAAAAATAAAAATTAAAAAAAGAGGTTTCATAGTTCATAAAATTAAGAGCATTTGGCTTACAAAGGTTTGAGTGAGTGTTGCATTACTCCGAATATCTCGTTAAATTTGCATTAAAAAATCTTAGTCATTATGGCGTCCAACATCAGCTCTCCAATTCCATATTTTTTTGCATATGAAATGAAATCAAAAAGAGCAATTTGAACTCCTTGAAGAAAAGGGTGCTGTATTTCATATTGGAACTTGCATAAACAAGACATTCAAATCTTGTCTGTATGAAAGAAAATTGAACACTATCATAAGATTAAAGATGAATGATGAAGACAGATAACATTGATTTCGCATGACAACTTCAGTTTTGAGCCATCTAAAGTAAAAAAATTGCATAAATTGGATTTGACATTGAAAAGCAGAGCTGCAAAAGAACCAAAAAGGAGCTTGCTCTACTTTGAGCTCATCTGACAAAACATTGTTCAAACCCGAGCTCGAACTCAATTCAAGTATTTATACTAATGTTAAAAATCAATTCATTTAAAATTATAACTATTCGACCTTAGTTAACCAAATGAGTGTTATCGAGCATATTAACGAGTAACACTATCAAGTACTTTGTTAGTTAAATGAACAAGCCTTCCAGCTTATTAATAAACAGTTTATTTGTTGAAAGATCTCAATGATGATTATATTATATATTTGTTATAACTCTATATTTAGAAGGTTATAAATTGTATGAGGGATTTTCAGAATCTCTATTTATTTTTTTTCTTAATTAGAGAGATTAGTTGTGTCTACTGTATTCTGTTTTTATTGTTTTCCTTATCTGTAAGTCATGTAATGAGTATTTATATCTCTCTTTGCATTAATAAGAATTAAGCCCTCTAATATTTTACCACTGTTTTCACTATTTATTATTAGTTCATTTACAGCCCTACAGAAAGGCTAACCAAGACTTCCTGCCAGAATCTAAGTATCATTTTTTATGCATTAAAAATAATTCATAAAGAAAAAAAATAATCAAAATGCAAAATAACCATGTGTCAAAGAATAGTCATGAAGATAGTTAACACGGTTTTCACATCAGAACTTCAGCATCATGTCTGTCTATTCTAAGAAAAAAAATGCATAACTTAGATCTGACATTGAATAGGCAACAGGGATTTCATGCAAGAACTCTAGGATCATAACAATCCAAAAAAAAAATAAAATAAAATAAAATAAAATATGCATAAAGAAGAACCAAATGGCAACATGAACTTTAAAGCTGAACTTCAGCATCAATCCGTTAGGGAAAAAAAGGCATAAATAAAGCTTTGCTTCAAATATATAGAAATAGCCTAGTGAAAAAGACATAATTTAAAGAAGATATTGGAACAGCGCATGATTGGAACGCAGTTAAAACGAAGATAATGAGCAAGATACATAACCAAAATTGTTTACATTAAGGATAAAAACAGCAATTAAACAAGTACAAATGAAGATGGTATATCCCTTAAAGCAGAAAATCTGAATACAAAAACTATCAAGACTCAATTAAAGAAAAAAGGTTGGAAAAGGAAAATCAAATAAAAAATCACAACGTGAAATCAAGTTAAATAACCAGGCATTTGAAGCAAGGCAAACAATTATTAAAATAGAAAATTTAGCAAGAAACGCCTAATTAAAAATAAAAAAGAAGAAAATACTGAAGAACTTCAGAAAAAAAAAATAGTACTTACTTGCAACTATTGGAGGATTTGCCATCATTGCCCTCGATGAAACTACAGGCTGAACTGCTCACGTCGTCCCATGGACTGTAACAACTTGAACTGAAATTTTGAATGCTACCAACACTAGTTAGATTTTGCATAGGACCAATATGGCCTTCAACGATTGACGTCATCGAGGCGGATGGCAATAGAGGCACGGCCATTGATGAACGAGATATGCAAGCAGTCCAGAATGAAGGCTTCGACAATACTTTAGAATTAAGCATCATATGATTAAAGGTGCAACAGAGAATCCTTTGCCTAAATCAAGAACAAAATGCAATAGTTTAACTCCTAATCACCAATAGGGCTTCACATGATGATGATCCTCTACTTCGGAAGTACAAAATCACAAGTGATTTCAGCAGAAATTTCAGTAAATCATAAGGGAGTGGAGCTATAGGCCATTTAGAATGTTTGTTTGTCCATAATAAGACAGATGTCTGCGCCGAAAGCTCTAATCTTTTAAATGCCTGACTGAAAAAGGGAGGTCTCAGCAGTAAAAATTAACAAATATCACAAATAAACCCAAAAAAATGCGGCTAAAAAGCTTTTATTACAATTTCACCAACAAAGAACCCGTGAAGAGATTTTTGTGTTATTATGTAGTGTCTGCCGATTAAGTGCCAACACAGAGCCCTCAATTTCACAGATCAAGCTCGACGGGGGTTTGGGGGCTATGTCAAAATATTAAATAATAACATAATATACATAATTATAACATATATTGATTTATATTATAATTTTAAAATATTATTATATAGTTTAAAATTAATTATATATTTACTATTTTATAAAATTCATTATTAATACTTTTGCATAATTTATATATAAGTTATATTAATACTAATTATTATTACACATAAATTAAAATAATTATAGTATTTAATAAATAAGATAATGTTATAAAAGATATATAAATTATGTGAAATGTTATAATTTTATTGTTATTAATTAAATATTATTAATTTATTTTGTATTATATATATATATATATATATTCTAATGTTAAAATTATATGCTATAATTTTGTAGATAATATTAAATTTTATATAGCTTTTAAATTTAATAAAAAAAAAATTATGACATTCACAAATTTTGTCGCAACTCTACTCTTGGAGGAAACTTTGTGTTCAAACCAAAAGCGTGGAGCTGCGATGCCATTTTAAAGCACCACAGCGCAATGACCCAATCAAGAGCAATATTTTGCAGGTTTTGACGGTTCTTTTTTGCAATTGAACATGAAGAACAATAAAAGAAGGTTGGGAAAGAGTCATTTGTGACTTCTAACAATATGTTCTGCGGTTTTTCACTAGAGATTTTGTAGAGAGTGTGAGTCTCCTTGTGTCCAAGACATGAAGAGGCTTGATTGTGATGTAATTTGTACTATTCTCCTCATTTTTTCTTCATGGTGAATTTCTTAGGGTGGTGTGACTTTGTGATTTTTCCCATTCTCAATATTTTCTATGTTAAATCTATTGTTTTAATGTTTTCTTAATTTGTCCGCTATTGTTCAAAGTTCGCTTTTGATCTCTGGTTTCCGCAATTTATATATCCAAAAAGTGGTATAAAAGACAGGTTTTAAAGTTCTCTAATGGGAGCATTGACCAAAATAATGAAGTACAAGATTGTGAAGTTCAATGGTTCGAACTTTATATAAATTAAACATTTATTATATCAAAATAAATTGTATTTGTCATTGGATGGAATCACCAAGAAACCAGAATTAAGGACTGGAAGAATAGAAAGTTCTTAATCAAACAACCCTAAGTTTGATCTGACTTTCACTTTTCTCATTTGTTATTTCCAACATTATAAATAAAAGAACTATTATTTTTCTTACGGTTATATTAAAAAGAATGTATGAGAAGCTTTCAGTTTTAAATAAATTATTTCTCATGAAGATGGTGGATAATAGTTCAGTGAATAAACAATTGAACAACTTCGATGCTGTGATAAATCGGTTGTGCTCTATAAGCATCAAATTTGATAACAATGTTAGAACACTACTCTTATCTTTATTACCAGATAGTTGGGATGAACTAATTATTGCAGTAACTCTTCAAGTAACATGAAGTGATATCGAAGTTAACCCAAACAACAATAGAAAAAACAAATATTATTACTGGAAAAAACAATATGCAATGACTACCAAAATGCTGAATGGGAAATATAATAAGAGACACAAACAAAAATAACTAAGTGTATCCCACAGAGGTGGAGACCGGCTAGGTGCGACGGAATGGGAAGGTTGGAGTGTTAGAGGGTGGCGGATTCAACAGGTGGGGTTTCTGGAAGGTAGATGTGGTGTAGTAAAGCTTGTAGGAGGTTGGAACAACAACAAAACGACAAAAAGAAAGTGTTGCAGGCTGCGGCAGAGAAGTTGGAGGGCTGGAACAGCAAGGACAACAAAGAGGGGAGGTCGGGATAATGGATGGCAACGTAGAAACTACAGTAAAATAGAAAATACAGCTAGTTTGAGGCGAATGGAAGGTTGTGGGCTACTAGAAACAGTAAGCGGGAGGGCTAGCTGCTTATTCAAAAGGAAGACAAAAGGGCTTGTGGAAGGGAGGTGGCTGGAAAAAGAACTACAGAAAAGAACAGCAACGACGGCTGTCATGGGTGGCAGCAGTGAGAAAAGAGGCATGGCAGGGAATCTAAGGGTGCAGGAAAGAAAAGGTTGAGGATAAATACTCCTGTGGGAACGAGCTACAGTCAGACTACCACTCGACCCTTGCAAGAAGGTCACCACTTTGAACGAGCTACAGCCAGAGCACCGTATCACCTGCCTTTAGATACAACCCTAGAAGAAAGAAACTGGAACATTGATGGATGTTCTGAACAAAAACACGACAAAAACTAAACCTAAAATTTAAGGAATACAAATATATATAATACGAAAAATAAATAAGAGTGGCCCAAGAGGACCGGCCAACACCTTGGAAGGGAGAAAACCTGAACATGTTCGGTTCAGGCGAAGTAACAGGTCGCTCAAAATCGTATCCGTGCAGGACGTGATCATGCTTCCACTTGTGGATGAACCACGTCATGAAGTTAAATTTTGATGATATTGTAGGATTAGCATTGAGCAAAAAAAATCACAAGAAATGAAAATATCTAATAATAAAAATATAATAAGTAAAATATATTTGAGAATTCCTTCCCAATGCAAATTTGCATTTTTTTTAATACTCTATTCATGTTGGGTTATATATATTGTAAAAATCAAGCTTGAACTTCAATTCATCATGATTGACCCTTACTAGTGTTGTGGTAAGATGTCAGCAATCTGAAGTTGTGTAGAAATATAGCTGAGTTGAATAATTTCATTATTAATTTTTTCTAAGATGAAGTGTAAGTCAATCTCAATGTGTTTTGTTTTATCATGATGCAAAGGATATTTAGCTATATTAATAGTTGCTTCGTTATCACTGAACATCTTACTTGTATCTTTAGTATCAACATTAAGTTCCCTTAATAGCCTTTGAATTCACATTCTCTAACATTATTCTAGTGCAAGAGCGCGATATTCAGATTTTGCACTATTCCGGGAGACAACAGCTAGCTTTTTATTTTTTCATGTGACGAGATTGCCATAGACATACGAACAGTATACAGTAGCTAAATTTCCCATCAGATACCTCTCTTATCCAGCTATTATCTATGTATATTTCAATCTCATGATTTCCAATTTTTTTTAAGAATAAATCATATCTAGAAGTCATCTGCAAATATCTCATAATTCTATTCGCTGCTTTCAAATGATCCTCATTTGGATTATTCATGTGTAGGCTTACTACACTAACTGAGTATGCAACATTGTCTTTTTGTGTAATAGGTAAAGTAGTTTGCCCACAAGTTTTTGATATCTTCCTTTGGCAATTGAACTGCTTTCTTCACTTCTTTTCAACCTTATTTGAAATCAATAGGTGTGTTGGCAGGTTTATACACAAGCATGTTGGTTTCACTTAACAGGTCTAAGATGTATTTTCTTTGAGATATGACAATTCCCTCCTTAAACCGGCAACCTCCATTCCAATAAAATATAGGAGTTTCCCGAGGCCCTTGATCTCAAATTTTGTTGCAACCATCCTTTTTAGTCTGATACTTTCCTCTAAATCATCACCTGCCAAGAAAATATCATCCATATATGCATATGAGAATAGCAATAATGCCTCTAAAATTGGATTTAACAAATAGAGTATGATCATCCTAACATTGATGATATCCGTTTGTAATTAATATTTTAAAAAACTTGGCTAACCAAGTACGAGGAGATTGCTTCAAACAGTATAAAAACTTCTTCAACTTGCAAACCAATCTGTTATTCGACCTATTTTCCGAGCATGGGGGTATAGTCATATAGACTTCTTCATTAAGGTTGTCTTTCAAGAAGCATTTTTGACATCAACTTTGCATAAATGTTAATATTAATTTACTGCAAGAGAGAGTAAAACCCGAACCGTGATAAGTTTAGCAACGGTGCAAATGTTTTCTAATAGTCAATCCTGTATGACTACATGAAACCCTTAGAAATCAATCTAGCTTTGAATCTCTCTACACTTCAATCTCTTTTGTATTTGAAAGTGAATATCTATCAGGATTTTTTTCATGTCATAACTCTGTATGTGTCAATTTGTTATTTTTTTCTAGAGCCCGAATTTCTTCCTCAACGTATTTGTTTCCATGCTAGAACCTTTAGAGCCTCTTGGATAGAGCTAGGAACTTGCACTTTATCAAGGTTTGCCACAAAAGCCCTCTAAGAATATAGCAACTTCTCATAAGCTACATATCTTTCAATTAGATGACCAGGGCACCCTCAGATACCATCTCTATGAGCAATTGGTTGACTAAATCATCAACTATCAGTGTAAGAGAGTCACGAGTTGAGGGATGTATATCATTGTGATTGCCAGCAAGACTTGGTTATGGCTCTTATTAGTCCTAAATCTGCATAGTGTCCTCTACATACTCAGTGTTCCTTCGGGTATAGACACGAAATTCCTGATCATTGGCGAAGTAGAGACAAATGGGATTTTTTCTATAAAAGAGTTTGGTTCTTCAAGTGGAGCTGCTTGAGATGGAGTGGAGACAAGAGGAGCTTGTTGAGAGATAGAATTTGGTTCAATTAAACAAAATTTAGCTGAAGTATCTAGAAAAAAATCCTAAATCTAATATTCCCTCGAGTCTTCCATCAAAATTTTAGATTTTAAAAAATAAGATTTATTCTCGAAGGTGGCATCCATGGAGTTATAAATATTCCTAATTGTTGAAAGGTAACATTTGTACCCTTTTTGATTGGATGAGTAATCGAGGTAAATGCATCTGAGAGACTAGGAATCAAGTTTGGTATGATATTGTTGATCGATGTGAACAAAGATAGAAAAATTGAAAAATTTTAATGGTAAATCAAAAAAAAGAGTAGATGTATGGGTAGGATTCCATGAGAACATTACAGGAACTTGAAAATTTAAGACTCGACTAGGCATCCTAATGATGAGATATGTGACTGTGAGAATGGTTTCCCCCTAAAAATATTTAGGCAAATGATGAAATAATATACCGTCAAAAAGTGTTTATTTTTTACTTTCGTAACTCCATTTTTAGGGGTATTCACACGAGAACCTATATGGATAATACCATACTTGGAAAGATAAAGACTAAAAATGGAATTAAAATATTTCTTAGCAAAATAAGTTATAAGAATTTGAATTTTGCTTTGGAATTGAGTATGAATCATGGAATGAAAAGATTGAAATATGATGGTTGTTTCAGATTTTTCTGTCATAAGGAATACATATGTTGTTCTTGTGTGATCATCTATGAATGATACAAACTATCATGCCTCATTTACATTATTTACTTGTGATGGTCCCAAGATATATCTATAAATTATAGAAAAAGAATGTGAAGGCTTATATTGCAATTAGGAATATACAATTTTGGTATGTTTTACAAGTCGACAAGTTTGGTATGTTTTACAAGTCGACAAGTTTGGTATGTTTTACAAATCGACAATTTTGGTATGTTTTACAAGTTGACTATCATGCCTCATTTACATTATTTACTTGTGATGGTCCCAATATATACCTATAAATTATAAAAAAAGAATGTGAAGGCTTATATTCCAATTAGAAATATACAATTTTGGTATGTTTTACAGGTCGACAAGTTTCACATTTTTAAAATTAGATTTCTTAGTGGTAAATAAGTGTGGAAATAT
Source organism: Phalaenopsis hybrid cultivar (assembly GCA_002079205.1). Taxonomy (NCBI): domain Eukaryota; kingdom Viridiplantae; phylum Streptophyta; class Magnoliopsida; order Asparagales; family Orchidaceae; genus Phalaenopsis; species Phalaenopsis hybrid cultivar. The sequence goes on from JXCR01142581.1 coordinate 221,440, forward strand.
CTTTTTCATGTACGCAAAATTTGAATGACCAAGATGGCAATAACTCAACAAAACTTGACTTTTAACTAACACAGAATATGAACTGAACTCAAAAATACAATTTCATGGATGACATTACCTACAGATGAAATTATTTGCCTTGAGCAAGTATAGATCACCATGCATCTTAACACTGTCAATCACCTTCCCTGAATCCATATCCTAAAAGTCATAACAATTGAAATAAAATTTAGTTACATTATTCAGGCCACGAGTAAGTTTGTTGATTGAGTAGGTTCTAATTTAGTTTTGGAACATATAAAACAGAGTAGAGTTGAAGATCCCTTATCAATTCGACTAATCCAATTACTGCTAATATGAGAATGAATCATCAACTAATCAAATTGTAGAATGATTGGTACATCAGCTGTAATTTTTTAAGATGTTGATGTCTCCCATCATATGATGTGAATCTTAAAAGTCAACTATCAATTGTTTTAATTTAATGCTTTAAACACTTAAAACATGGAATAAGACGTCTTATTGTGCTTACATGCTAATAGGTTGCTCGGCAGAGGATTGTGATGCTTATCTCGAACTAGAACTATTACTAAACATTTTCTGCAGTGTCATAATTTGCTCCCTAGTGAACGGGTTGAATTTTGAATTATTGTTTGAAAATATGATAGGGACATAAATCATAGGCTCGAATCTGGATGTAACTTCCAAGAAAGAATATTTTGAGGCCATGTTGTTTTTGCCCGTGATAATATTGTGCAGCTCGAATCAAGTAAACCTGATGAACGAACGAAAGCAAGAGGAGCAGCTTTAGTTCGACTTATGAGAACACAAGAACTAGAGGGAGTTGTGCAGCTCTCAATTTCCAGACGTTTGGCACTCTGCGAGAGGTGATCAAGCCTTTTTCAAGTCGATGACCGGTGAAATGTCGGCAAGAGCAAGCCAAATCGATCATAGAAACCTAATCATTCGCTAGTTTATCCATCTGATTTAACCAAGAGTGGCAAACCAAAGAGAGGATAGTATTGCAATCTGCTCAGTTTTGAATCAATAGAAAGGAGAGTTTTGTTTGAGCTGAAGAAACAAATCAAAAAGACAAAGCATTTTGTTCGAGTGAAAGAGTCGGACGTTGAGCCCTACAATCTCGTCCTTGAGAAGACAAAGCAACGATCTTGAGTGAAAAAGCCAGAGACAAAACATCAACCATATTCATATGAGAGGAGATGGCTCGTGCGTTTGTGAGCATTGAACAGCAATGTAGAACAGCAGCATCATGGATTTCTTTGGATCCCTTGTTGTTAACGATGGAGCTTTGTGGATTGAGCAATCGCTGAAGCGAAGGGGAGTTGAGTCGAACGCACGAGCAAGAAGAACTAAATGGAGATGAGTGAGGTGTTCGAAGTCGTCGTTGAAGATGTCGCTAAAGACGTTGTTGGCTTGCCCTAGAATTGTTGACGCATGAAGAAAAGCAATCGAGGCACAGAAAACAGCCCGATGATTTCAGAGGAAAAAAGATGTGGAGCACTCAAATGCAAATGAAAGATTTCTCGTCCATGTAGAATTATGGAAAGAATTTTAATTCCCGCTAGCTTCAACGCATTATACCTTACTACATATACAAAATAATGAAAGGAACCAAAATTAGAATTCCCCAAAATAAGAAAAACAACATAAAATGGAGAAATTTAATAACATAAATACAACAGCTGCAATATATTCTGAGAATTTCTTCTTGATGCAGCTTGATACTTTCCAATAGATCTTGTCAACCTTCCTATAGTATCTAGTCCTAATACATTTGCACAATCATTAGCACAGCGTATGCATAATTTACATGAGAGTATTCATAGAAAATTAACTATTAATTGTAACAATTATAAATTTCCAATTAATATGAACATAAGATGAGTTGAGTGTAAACCTAGGGATAAAGCCAAGGTGCATTTAATCTTATAAAGGCTTTTAAAGTTGTGAATACTCATAACCAGTTTATCAAATGGCATCCAATGTTGGAGAGGTAAGTGATAAGAATCGAACCTTCAGATTGAAATACTTCCTCCCACAAATGAAGAAAGTGAGCCCAACATAGTGCATGGGGCAAAGGGTGGACAGTATCGATCCACCCCAAGGAGTGTAAACTGGTGAGGTTCCATAGGCAAATGTGATGAGGTATACGTTTGCGTCTGTGGGACTCCAAAGGAAAAACTTGGGCATAGTTCATTAGGGTCGCGAGGTTGGACCAAATGCTAAAAAAGTGCTTATGAGCTTATAGAAGCACTAACAAGAGTTAAACAGAAAAGACAAAAAATTGAGGCATTTCACATTTTAACTAGGTGAAGGATAAACCTTGAGACAAACTGAGACATAAGCCACAAAATTAAAAGATTAAAAATCATAAAATTAATTAATGAATATGAAATAACCATAAATATATTTACTTAGTTCATCATCATAAAAATGTAAACCACAAATCTCCATCCTAATTTAAAATGAGATTCAAAGTACATACTCACTTGAGATCGAAATATGTCACAAAGAACAAGATCCATAGCACTTTGATGCTTACATTAATCATCTTTAGAGAAATCATCATATGCAATAATTCTATTATAATCTAATTTTGTGTTATTGGCACATTTAAAATTTTCTTAAATTGTTATATTCTTTTTCTTACTCCCCATGCCTATTAATATTAGATTCAATATAATTAAAATAAAATAAAAAATTAATAACACAATTAAATAATCCATCATATATAAATTACATTTTGACTCTTTTGAAAATCTAACATTTATTTGGTTTATTTCTTTTAAATGATTGTAAAGTATAAGCAACTTCAAATTTAATTGTCATTTCATCATTAGATAATACATTATCAGTAGAAGTAACTCATTCATCTTCAACTTCAAATCATTCAATACTTTTTTTGGTTTATTCATTTGTCATCAGATAATTCATTATCAAATATCAAATGATCCATTCCAACATCATCATTCTTTATCTCCATAACTGGAAGTGTCTATCTTTCAATTTTTAATTAGACATAACATAGATCAAATTGTTTCAATTGTTCAACAGACAATCAATTTCTTCTTTTTTTATGAACTTGTTTGAATGTACTCCAACTAAGTTCGCATGTAGAAGCTAAACAAGCTGAGACTAAAAACCTTTACTGCAAATGCTTTAAGTTTAGGCCCGTTATCTCTAGATTGTACCACCAATTTTCTAAAGGATAATTAAAAAAAAACTAATATATGTTAAAGTAAAAGACTTAACTAAATGCAAATTTACAAGGAGATAATATTTTATTGTATGATTAAGATGATCAAAATTCAAACATTTCATTTTTAAAATGAAAATATTCAAGTTGATCATTAGCTTTAAAACAATCAGTCTCAGGCACAAGTCATCCATGCACACATATAAGTAGTTTTAACTCCCTTATCCACATGAATAATCTTTATCATAATGAAATTGACGATTTAAGAAAATATAGCAATAGCATGCAAATGTTGATGCAATTAGTGATCCCATTTTTTATCTAAAATTTCTCTCTTTTTTTTTTCCAAGCAATTTTTTTCCTCCTAAATCTATTACAAATTTTTCTTTTGCTTGTTCATAGTTCAGAGATGAATCTCATAGTTGAAGCACCATCAACCATTTTTAATACATTCACTAAAAATCTCAAAATCTTAAGAGCATAATTAACCTCATGCCCAAAAGAGCCATCTTTCCTTACAATCTCATTTACTTCCTTTTTTTTCAATTTCTTTCTACAAGAACTAAAATCATAATTTTAAGAAGCAAACATTAACCCCATTTTTTGTCATAACTCTTTAAAGTTCTACAAAGTCAAATAAGTTACAATAAATCTCGTAAATGTTAACTAGATAATGTATTTATATGTGAATTTTCTCATCAAACTCGATATCCAAAAATTGTCATAAATAAATTTGCTCTCTTTTTTTTTTCTTTTTCTTTTTTTTGCTTTGAGTAAAGCATATATTTGTTGTGGAAGCTTCAAAGACTTAAGCGTCAAATCAAAACAATGAGCACCACATGCAATGTAATAAAGATGCCTTATTTTCTCCATTAGCATCCTCCATATCATGTCATTGCCTGAACAACAATGTTCTCTCATACTTCCTAAATAACTTCATCAAAAATTTTAAATATGAGTTACGCATCTTTTATTAAGGCAAATGTGTCACCATCATCTGACATTATTGTAACTCCTATTTCAACTAATGTCTTCTTCACTTCATCAATATCTTTATCATTTTTCTTATCTCCTCATCTAACATCAATATACAATGCTCACAATGCTCATGTGCACCGAAAAATATCTAGTCATTGACCATAATTTTCAATAGAGCAAAGCATACGGACTCTTGAAAAACTCCTAATTACATTAAAATGAATTTCATTCTCATAAAATAGCTTGCAATATGTAAAGCTACTCTATTATTGTGTTCTTTTGTGGAAACCGAAGGAGGAATTGTCTAAGAATTATTATTCTCACCTTCATTCAAATTCATAATAAATTTATTCATTAGCCCCCGTACTCTTCTATCATAAGAGAAAAAATTGCTTCCATTATTAAACCCATCTTATTAGGAACCAAAGTAAAAGTAATTTTGAATCATTTCCTCCATATTTATTTGAGCTGCTTCTTTGAGGTGGTGTACTTCTTCAAATAAAATTTCATGGGTCAATATTTAATGTGTGCAGGTGACCTTTTAACCGCTTAACAATCTCATAGAAATTTGCTAGTCACAAATTTACATAAGTAAACATAACCCTTCTTTACATCTCCTAGCACTTAACTTGAGATCCATATTTTCAAGATCGATCTTATCTTCTAGTCATTGTAGGTTAAGTAAAAAATATACTTGAAGGGGAAATAATTGAAGACAATCAAATGAATTCTAGTCCTTAACTTCAATATGAAATCTAAAAGAAAAAGGATATAGATGACTCATGTTGAAGATCAATAATTTAAGTTAGTCAATGCAACGCCAACTCAATGACTATGACTTAATTTTAGATGAGAACATCCGAAGATGAAAATCAAATTAAGACTTATATTGCTTTTAGTCTTGGAGGCAAAGAGAGAAGTGCAAAAAATAACAAAATTTGAGAGAAACCTAATATCAAAGAACAACAATTGAGGAAAACCTAATATCAAAGAGCAACAACTGAGAATATCACAATATCAAAGGGCAAAAATTTTGGTCACAGTGATGCATGCTAGCAATATGGCAAGACAGGCGATATGAGAAAAGATCATCATCCGAAGAAGGTTTACATGATCCAAATCAAATGATTAACGATTCACCAATCTTTAATGATGATATACCCCTGAAACCACGATTCATGGGCAAAGATGAGTCTTTTCATTCAGCTTCATATAAAGAGCTTATATAAAATTATTCTACAAGGATTATAAGAAAGTTTATTTTTGTCAAAAATGATTCTTTAGGTACTGTTTGAGCTAGATTCTAATTCCCACAATGACAATTTTAGTAAACTAGCAAAAAATAGTCGGAGGAACACTTATAAAATGACCCGTAAAGACACTTTTAGGCAAGTAAAACAAAAAAGTATGAGAACACATGTAGGATTACTCAAACTTCTAAAAGTTGTTTTTTTAAACTATCTAATTTATCTTATACTAAGAAGATAATAAAGAGAAAACCCCTCTAGATTTAAAGAAAATCAAAAAGAAACTTGTGATATCTTATAATAAGCAAGATAAATGCATGTTTAATGACAAAATTTTAAAGGGAAAAAAAATAGAAATTTACTCAGAAACTAGCTACCTCCCACTCTCGCACGTCTCTTCTCTTCCACGATTGAAGATGACCTCGCAGGAAATACCCTCCCCTCCTCACGCACGGTGAAATGAAAGATCGGCACAATCCCTCTTCTCTCCTGCTCTCGTACAGCCGAGAAGAAGGCGCGTATAAGCACGATCGTCGCTCCTCTGCCGCTCTCGCGCAGTCGGGACAAACGCCGCTCCACTCCTGGACAAGGTTTGATTTTTAAAAGAGTTTTAGATACTGATTAAAAATACGTAACAAAATATTTGAGTTTTGGTTGTTAAATCATTTGATAATTCAATTTTTTTGATAAAACTGCATATCACATACTCATATTCAGCATAATTCTTATCTATTTACATATCCAACGCCTAAATATTCATATTTATATACATATCATCTAACATTTTAACATAATATCAAAAATATCGGCCATGTTGGTGAACAGCTTGCTTTTCTCCTCGTCCCCTCACTAGACAAACTATAGAGTAGCCTGGCCACAATTGTAAATTATTTGATTCGTACGCCCATCGTTTTGAACTCTGGACTGAAGAGGATGTGCGCGGAGCTATTTGTGTGAATGGGGATGTTGTCAATTTGATAGTTATGGATCAACATGGTTATGATAACAACATTATTGTATGGATTACCCTAAGGGGGCAGGTCTTTGTTGGTGAAAAATGTGGAACGATGTAAGTTATATTTGAATGCAATGGTGGTAGCGCATAATTCTCTCTACTGAAGCCTCTTCAAACTGGCTCAGTTGGATGATTCTTCAACACCACTGATGATGGCCAAGATTGTGCTAGCAATATGAATCTCTTGGACTCGGACTAGTTCGACCGATATCTCCTCAATTGGAGCCTTCCCCTGCCACTGAGTATTTTCTTCTGATGCCAAAAATTCCTAGTTTTTGGCCTTAATTAGATCTTTGATCAAGCCTTAGAGATGGCTGTACTCCTAATGTTGTGCCTATGGTCCTAGTGGTGGGCAAAAATGCTTCCTTGGATCTTAAAGGTAAGCTCTGGTCTTTAATAGTGGAGCTCTCTTAAATTACTCATTATTTTATATGGCATATATTATCTAAACCATTGAATCTCTCAAATGAGTTTGTTTGGGCACTTGATAATTAGGTAGCAGGGCGCTCGTTATATTAAGCTAGTTGATGGTTATGATACCAACCTTGGTTCTATCGGTGATGTATTATGTCGGTCATCTTATGATCCTGAAGCGGTCGAGTATCTTTGTATTGAGGACTAATGGAAGGTCGTGAATCACGTTTCAGTCCCCACCTTTGCCTTAAGCAACCCTGTTTTGTAGGTGACATATGAAAAATTCAACTCCAGAGGTGGTGGGGTTGGATTTATAATCCTTAGTTGATATGTACTCATTGGCCTTCTCTAACAACTTGGCTAGTGTCTTTGTTCATTATATGCCTACCGTTATCGAAAGGGTCCTTCTTTTCAGCACCTGAGCTAAGGCGGCATGAGCCACTACAGGCTTTGAGTCTCACACGATGTCTTTTTTTTTTTAAGTGAGTAATGAATGAGTGCATACTTTCACTCTATCCATATTGGAGCTATAGATGATCTTGTGAGTTCATCTGTGATTTTTGGGTGCTTAGCAAATTGTGTTACAAATATCTGTCTAATGTTGGTGAATGATGTGATTACTTCTGATAGTAACCTGTTAAATCATCTAAGAGCCAACTCCCTCGGTATGGTGAAAAAAATTTTCATTTCAGTGTGTTGGTGATCTTTAGTAGGCACATGTTCTACTTGGAAGAGGTGACGTTGTATGTCAGATTGTTTCACCATTTTTAGTACTCCAGTGCTCGAATTTTAATTGGTTTTGGGGGCTCAACCTTAGAGATTTGCTGAGAGAACACGTTCTTAGGTTTTTGAGGTGCCTTAGTACACCAGATATGATGTCGATAGGTGTCAAACCATCACTATCAAACTGTTGAGAGTAGCATTCTTCTTCCACGGTCATGGGACTTTTCTTCTGTTGGGAGTTGACTATTCGCTCGCGGTTCTTGTTCTCTTATTTGGGGTTGTGCACCTCGAATGACATCCAACATCCAATCATTCAACTCCTGGAATTTTTGGGTATTGAATTCTTTGGTGTACTTCATGTTGCAGTGTCTCTGTTATGAGTTTTTTCCTCTTAGGCCACTCTTATTTTTGTTTGTGGCGTGATTAGCGCTCACTGCACCTTTTAAAATGTTGAATCCTGATTTGTCTGAGAATCACACACAATGAATAAAGTGTAAGGAGGGTTGGAGATAGATATAGAGATAGAGAGAGAGTATATCTGTGAAAGGTAATCTATCGTGATCAATCATATCTTATTCATAAAATAATTCTTCTAATTTAGGGTACATAATGGTCATATTGAATTTTTTGTCCTTATTTTAAGGGGTTTGTACTGGGACAATTCTAGTATTTTACATGTATGTGTTTATCGTTCTGTTATTTTTTAACCTGACTGACTAAACTAAATCGGATTTTGGTCGGTAGGATCAACTCAGTTGGCTGAGCTTGATTGATATAAATTGGTCTATTGATACCGCCTGACTGTCAACCCTTAGTCCTTAATGAGGAACTTATGGGGCATCCCTAGATGTTTAGAGATATTATGGAATTGGATCTTCTCTTGAATTGATTTTGCATGAGTGTGGTTAGCTATCCCATCTGGTCAATTTTCCTTTAACTACCAGTTGAAATGTTCTTTTGCCTTGCATCAGGCCAATTGGTTTAGGCTTGGGTCATTTTGTCATCTTTTTGCCAGCCTCATGACTCGGTCTATTTTGGGCTTTCTAGCTTGGCTCGAACAACTTCACTCAACCAGATAAATAGGCTTAATGTTCTACCAGTAGGCCTTCTTCATCATACTTCTCTCTTTTGAGTCATTAAATCTCCTTAAGATCCATGCTTGAACATTTTTTATGTACAAGATTATGACCCCAAAGTATTATAAAACTTTAGGTGTTAAATATGTAAATATATAAAAATTGGGCGGCATATTTATAAATTTTCCTAAAAATAAAAATAAAAATTTTATTGGGATTTCTCATTTTTATGTTTTAGTTTTCATCTTTTTTGCATCTATTTGCAAATACATATACTCATTGCTCGACCACTTGCCTATTGTTGTGCATTCAAATCTAAATTCGATTCGGTGGATTCAAATTTGAATTTTGTAGCGCACCCTAGTCAAGTGTTTAACTTAAAAGTTTTGCATAAATCAATCCCGCTACTATTCTTTTTGTTATGATAATTTAGAACATTATTACGAGTAGCGTTGCCCAAGTGCTTCCCTCTAATGGACAAAAAAATATTACGTCTAGAGTCCAGACATAAGCTTTGACAGAACAACGGCAGCGATCCACCCGAAGGAGCGGAGGAGGAAAAAAAAAATGAGTTGACGTCGGACTACGGATGTAATATTTTTTTCTTTTATATTAGATATTGAAGTTGGAATTTTTCTCTACATTATATATGTATTTTAAGGAAAATAGTGTACATTATATAACTCATTCATACTTTGTATATGAACAAATATGGAGGTTACACTTTTTATTTATACATTATGAAATGCAAATAAAATTATTTATCAATATATTTTTAAATGCGTTTTTATTTTTTAAATATTTCATGTGCTTTAAATATTTCATGATTTATGTTATCATGTAACATGCCTCTTTCTAGTAGTATATTCAACCAAACTTTAAGCTAACACATATGTTTTGAACATTAGTATTTATAATGTGATTAGTCCATTTTGTCTCCTTTTCATGTATTTTCAGTTCAAGCTAGTGCTTGAGTTTTTACTTCAAGTCTTATTTCAAAAAAAAAAAAATTCAGTTGTTTGTTTCGGAACTTAATTTTCTATAAATTTGAGACCAAGAAAATTTTATATTGCAACGAATTTTGATATTGATTAAAAAATATTAAAATATTTGATTTTTGGTAAATTTGAAAACATAATGAATAAAAATACAAATATATATAATTTGAATGTGTCATTTTGTGCTTTGAGCTTTTTTGCATTTAGTTGTGAGTGCATCTATTCAACAACTTGGTCACTCACTTGTTGTTGTGTATTTGGATATGGATTTGGCTCAATTGATTCAAATTCAAATTTTGTAGCTCTTATACACCCCCAAATCACAAGTTTCACTTAAGAGTTTCACATCAAATTAATTACATCACCGTTGTTACTTCACATCGTTAGGGTAAATCATGTATTCAACACAACAACTAGTTAAACTTTTTGTCTTTGTGATTCATCATTCCATGTTCTTCATTAGCCATTCTCCAAACCCATAAACAGGGTTGTCGAAGGGTCTCTTCCTAATCTAATTTCATTTGTTGAGCTTTGGAAGTGCTGAAGGAGGCAATGTAAGTAGTTGGCAAAAGCTTTTTTTTTTAAAAAAAAAATTTTTTATATGGAATGATATTGCATCAATATTAGTCTATTGTAATCCAATAGTAAAGTGGATGGTCAACAAATTTATATTATATGACAAAGTTGAAATATTAAAATGGAATGTGCACTATTAACTCTTGAGTATCCCCCTCTATCTATCTTTTTCTATTACAAAAAAAATATATCATAGTGATTTAAAGGTTAAAAGATCAAAAAATTTAATATCACATCTTTTTAGCTGTAAAAAATTTATCATAATCTAAACACTTAAGCATATTGTTAATATAATTGAATGTTTAAAGAGATAAAGTAATAGTAACCTCAAAGTTTAGAAATCTAATCATAAAAATATTTAAAAAGCTTTAGTTGTCATGGTGATTGCAGATAAATTAAATTTCAAACAAAATGATGGTTAAGAATTTAAGTATTTCATGTAGTAATATTGTCTAATGTTTTATATCTCATCTTAGTGGACTCTTACATATGATTGTTGTTAGTATTACTTAGTGAGAAATCTACTTTGAAGCAATTTTTTAGTATTCGCTTAAAAGGGTGTGTTCAATCATTGATGTGTGGACATTAATTCAAATTATCAAATACATGTCTTATTGCATATTTCATTGATAAAGAATAAGAATTGAATAAAAAAATAATAAGTTTTTATCCATTATGCAATCATAAAGGTGAGTTAGTTGCCTAACAAGCTTAAAAATATTTGGTTGATTAAACTGTTAATTTAATTTTTATTGTTACAATAAATAATGCAAGCTAAATTAATAGTAGCATCAATCATTTACAAAAGAAGTTTGATAAAAAAAAGTGAAAATATTCTTGTTTGTAGGTTCTTACAAATGAGATGCATTACTCATATTATAATTTAATTTATTCAAGATGGAATCATAAAAGGTAGTTAATTTACTAATCTTGTAAAAGCACCAATGTGATAAATAAGATAATCAATTGCTAGGTTTTAGAAATTTAAAAAATGCATTGAAAAAAAAAACATTAGTAAGAGCTTATTGTGCTTAAATGTATCCATGAAATTGAATTCTACGTACATAATGATGAATGCAACATGGAAGATGAAAATAGTATTTGAGTGATATATATGAAGAAGTTGATCACAACTTTAGACATGAGTTAAAGTAAATAACTGACAAAAACAAGGTCCCTCTTGAAGGTGACTGGAAAAATATTATAATGTTGGATTCTTTCTAAGGAAATTTTACAAGTTGATCTTAAGGATTATTTAGTTCTTTGTATATAACATCTAATACATTTTTCATGAAATTGCCAAGGGTGGGGTAATGTATTATTTAAGCTTAGCAAGTGGATTACTATCCAAATATTAGAAATATGATTATAAAAATAAGTAAAAGTTTTGATAAATTAGGGCATTATCGAGATGATGAATTTGTTTATTTATCTTTCAGATGTTTTTTGAGCCATAGTTTAAACTACATTATATTAAAGCTCTTTGTGATAGCTATGAATGAAGGGTCTAATGGTGTAGTCTTAGCGCAATTGATAAGGTCCACATGTTATGACATATTTCAAGATTACAAGCTAAAGATAATAATTTAAACGAGAGAAAATTTCTCAAGAGTTAAGATAATGTTCAATTGAAGGACTTAGCATATTATCTAGAAAATAAACCAATTTGGATAAAAACTTAGCTAATGCATATGAAGTCATGAAAGATAGTCTTGATATTTTGATACGGTGAAACATGAATGCACCTAAATTTTCTATTCCCTCTGAAATGACTCTAACATGTTTTAGTAGCTTTCATATCAATTATTGCATCTGAGTCAGTTTTTAGTATAATGAGTAGTTTATTTGATGCATTTAGAAAATTTGTCCCCGAGATTTCTCAAAGTCTTATATGCTCTGAGCATTGAAAGTAGGCAAAATGGACAAACAATTTGATCAATATCAAGGATGATATTCTTGATGTTAACAAGTTTAATAAAGGCATTATGTATAGTTTTATAATTTATATTACACTTACAAAATAAATTAAAGCTATCATTTATCAATTTATTTTTCTAGGTTTATCATATATTGCTTGTGACACAATGCCTTATTAAGGATTTTATGTTTTCTAAATTGCTTCTATGGATTAGGTCGGGCATTGATAACATTTTTTAAGCTTATCTTTTATAATGTCACATTAAACTCCAGAGTTAGAAATCATAGAGTTTGTTTCATTCTTGTTAGATTGACAGCATGTTCTAAACTCATATTTGCAATGCATGACAACAAATATTGTCAAGACTCGTTCAACTTAGAGTCATATATATCAATTGTCAATGTTATTTCTTATTACAAAAATATCTTCATGTTTTTAATCTATTTCTAAACTCGTTGCAACATTGAATATCTTGAAATTAAATGTTAGTATATTTCACTGTTATCTTTTATCATGAAAAACTCTTGCAAACTTTCAATTAGGACTGTCAAAACAGTTCGTTGTTCGTCAACAGTTCATATTAAGCTTCTTAAGTAGCTCGTGTTAGATTCGTTCGCTGAGTTAACGAGCCGAATAAGAATAATTTTTTTTTTGCGCTCAATACATAAATGAGCCGAACGCGAACAATGATTTGTTCATCCATGATTTGCTCGTCAATTAAAATTATTAATTTAAAAATTATATAAAATATATTAAATTATATTTAAATGTTGTTTTAATATAAATAATAAGATTTAAAACTCGCCCCAATCTTTAACATCATATGGCTGCCTGACTAGGGTTGTCAAATCGACTCTTAGTTCGTGAACATCTCGTGTTCGGCTCGTTAAGAAAATGAGCTAAACACGAATAAGATTTTTTTTGTTCAAAACATGAACAATGATATTTTTGAACGAGCTAAACACAAGCTGAGCCTGGGCTCACTCATGTTCGGCTCTTTTACCCCCTACTTTATATAATTTCAAGATTAATTTTAACCATGTTTCTATAATTTTAGAACTTCAACTATGTTTTATAATAAAAACCTTTTAAAACTAATTATTTTTGTAATTATCTAAGTTTAACTATGGTTAATTATTATTAAGTATGCAATATGAATAATCCATATCAATACATTTTGATTTAATGAAAAATAAACTGAAACAATTAAGCTGCAATGCTGTTTGGATTTGCTTGATTGCAAGTTCTGTTTGTTCAGTTAGAATAAGTTTTTAGACGTGAAAAGTCAATTGATTTTGTAAATTTTAATCCAAATCATTCAAACCTACCAAATACATGCCCTCACTTTTAGGTTTCGATCGAAAGTGTAACCTGCAACTCCTTGCTTCTTTACTTTTTCATGCATATGTAAGGTGATGTATATGTAATAATTGACGTGTAGGAGTTAAATATGTAAATTCATAGTTATTGAGAGACATGTATGTAAATCTTCGTATAATATAATATAATAATTTTTATTATATTAATTATTGATGTGTGCCAGAGAGTTCGAGGTGGTGAGTGATTATTTTGCTTCTTAACATTACACAAAGTCTAACACGCACTCAGAAAATAGAATTAACATAGAGGAGCAAGAAGTTTTTATGTGGAAAATTCGAAAAAAAAAAATCACGGGATCTAGCCTAGCTAAAGTGATCCACTATGAGCTGGTGATTACATGTCCATACCATTGTCCCAAATGCGGGGAAATGTTACACAGTTATTTCAAAGTATAATATTTGTATGTCGAAGGAATTATTGTGCAACGATCAAGAGTGGTCACAGTTGGGAATAGTTGTTGAATCTGTCTTTAAGATCGGTTGTTGCACCGTGCTCAGCACCATGCGCCACTCCGCATTCAAAATATTCTTAGAAGAATGAAATGGTACCTCCTCCAGAAAACACAAGAGCGGTGTGGAAAATCCAGTGTGTAAGGCACAATAGTAGTACAAAAAATTCCCTTCAGAGTGGAAAATTTTCCCTCTCATCCTTTTGGTTCTTTTTATAGTCTCAAATTGACTCCAAAACTCCCCAAAACCATAAAAAAAACATCCAATTTTGGTCTGACCCATGAATGTCCATTGAATCGTCCAAATTTGGGCAATCAGACGGTACAAATGTGTGATCTGAAATTTTCTTAATTTCTAGGCAAGCAAGTAAAATCACCAAAAAAATTAGGGGGCAGCAAGCACATCATCAATAAAAGTTGTCATTTTGCATGGATCTCGAGGGATTAACATGAACCTCAGAGCTTTATTTTAGTTAGAAACTTTCAACGTTTAATTAAAATCACTCAGAACTCTGATTTCAAAGAACTTATATTCAAAATGAACAACTACATGAGTCAAATATAATGACACCAAATTGGTCCAATATAAGTCACGCCAAGCTCGGACCAATCCATTAAAATACTTTTAGAAGCTTTTGATAGGTACTTGTAAGGTCATCAATTCCAAATCTAGTGAGCTTGTACTCAAATCTCAATTTGAGTGTCTCGATGAGATGAATCCAACGATCCCATGATCACTAATTTTTGAATTCATAAGTGCACTTAAATGTCCAACAAAAGTTGTTCAATGGAGTGTAGGTGTGTAAAAGAGCCAAACACCAGCGAGCCTAGGCTCAGCTCGTGTTCGGCTAGTTTATATTTCGAGCTAAAAAAGTGTGCTCGTGTTCGGCTCGTTTGCTTAGCGAGCTGAACACGAACCGTTCACGAACAAAGAGTCGTTTTGACAATCCTAATCACATAGTCATAATATGTTAAGAAATGAGGCAAGATTTAAAACATCATTTGAATCTAATTTAATAATTTTTATTCTATTTTCTTCATAAAAACTTTTAATTGATTATAAATCTTTGCAGCTTTGTAGTCAATTAAACTTTTTAAAATTACCACTCATCATAGATATGTTATTGATCAGTAGTATTTCGAGCCAAAACGAGCCAAACACGAACGAACAAATATTTATTCGTGTTGTTCGTGTTTGACTCGTTAACCTAGCGAACGAGTCAAACACAAGCTTCTTAACGAGCCGAACACGAGCTGTTCGCGAACAACGAGCCGTTTTTACAACTCTAATGGAGTGGTCTAGATTTCTTTTTAATTTACATTGAGACCTCTCCCATGTTATATAAATAGAGCCCGACGCCCTTCATGAAGGGGACCTAAGCCTTGAACCAAAAGAAGAGTTAGCCCTAAAGTTATTTTGCAAAATAGCTGAATTTTAGTGACATTCCATACCAAAGATCTCGTGAATGCTTCCCGCTCATGCGGTCTACGAAAACCATCAACCGCCACTTGTTGGCCACCCCCCAACTCGTTGCAATGATACTCCTTGTGGAATCATGAAGCATACTATGAAATTTCAGTGCACGTTGCAAGTTGAAGAACTACCCGACGAAGTAGCACATCGTCCTAAACGTTGTGGCACGACGCTCCTCAAAGACGGTCCACTGGTATTCCAGTAACTACTCCTAGCTGCAATTACTCACGGTTGTTGAGCAATGAATATTATACTTTGAAGAACAATGTAGTCATTTCTCGTATGTGGGACAAGAACCTATATGTGTAATCACGAAGTCACAAATGATCGGTTCAACCAGACTAGACTCCATTGTTTTCACTCTTTCGGGTTTTTCAGGTAAAAACTTATTGTATTTCGTATCTCAAAATGTTACTTCTATTATCTAAGCATGCGCCGAACTTTTGCGCAACTCTAAGACAACAAATAATCACTCTACTACTGTCGTGAATCTTCCATCACATATCAAGCCTACCATGTTTTGGTAAAATGACACGTTCGATAATTAAAATATTAAATAATGTTAACTTTAAAAAATGATTTAATAAAGATGCCTTGAAATATGCTTCCAATATGTTCCAATACATCAGCGGCTTCTTGTTTGCGGTCAATATATTTGGATGGGAGTGAACAAGAACAATGGAGTCGTTGCTAAATAGTGTCGTTATATTGCGAGCGTCTTTCTCATGGAATCAGTACGTGTAATTGACGAAGTATCAACATGAGTGAGTTCGAGCTTCAAATGGTGGATCTGAGCGGGCTACTATTTATCTCTATAAAAAATAAATAGTAATAATTTATTTAGTGTATTTTATTTATTTAAATTTTATTTTATTTTAAATATATATTTAATTAGTATATATTTTGTAAGTTTTTATCTTTTTAAAAAAGTAATTAAATTTATTTTTAAAANCATTGGATCTTCTCTTGGATTGATTCCGCATGAGGGTGGTTAGCTATTCCATTTGGTCAATTTTCCTTTAACAATCGGTTGAAATGCTCTTTTGCTTTGCATCAGGCCCATTGGTTCAGGCTTGGGTCATTTTGTCATCTTTTTGTCAGCCTCATGACTCGGTTTATTTTGGGCTTTTTGGCTTGGCTCGAACAACTTCACTCAACCGGATAAGTAGGCTTAATGCTCTGCAAGTAGGCCCTTCTTCATCATACTCTTCTCTTCTGAGTCATTAAATCTCCTTAAGATCCATGCTTGAACATTTTTTATGTACAAGATTATGACCCCAAAGTATTATAAAACTTTAGGTGTTAAATATGTAAATATATAAAAATTGGGCGGCATATTTATAAATTTTCCTAAAAATAAAGATATAAATTTTATTGGTATTGCTCATTTTTATGTTTTAGTTTTCATCTTTTTTGCATCTATTTGCAAATACATATACTCAGTTGCTCGACCACCTGCCTATTGTTGTGCATTCAAATCTAAATTCGATTCGGTGGATTCAAATTTGAATTTTGTAGTGCACCCTAGTCAAGTGTTTAACTTAAAAGTTTTGCATAAATCAATCCCGCTTCTATTCTCTTTGTTATAATAATTTAGAACATTATTACGAGTAGCGTTGCCCAAGTGCTTCCCTCTAATTGACAAAAAAATATTACGTCTAGAATCCAGACGTAAGCTGTGACAGAACAACGGCAGCGATCCACCCGAAGGAGCGGAGGAGGAAAAAAAAAACGAGCTTAGGTGGATCGCAACCGTTATACATACACAGTTGGCGTCGGACTCCGGATGTAATATATTTTTTCTAATGGACAACATGAACTTGAGAAGTTTTGAAAGAGTTAATGTAAAAGTTGAGCATAGTTTACTTTTTTTTTCCTTTTTTTCTTAATGAATGTTGACGCTTCGATCTTAATTATTTTATTGAAACATTAAGTTAGATGATTAATTTTTCTTTTATATTAGATATTGAAGTTGGAAATTTTCTTTACATTATATATGTATTTTAAGAAAAATAGTGTACATTATATAACTCATGCATATTTTGTATATGAACAAATAGGGAGGTTACACTTTTTTATTTTTACATTATGAAATGCAAATAGAATTATTTATTAATTTATTTTTAAATGCGTTTTCATTTTTTAAATATTTCATGGGCTTTAATCAAATGAAATGAGTCTTTTTCTTCTTCTCTCAAAATGTGATTAATAAGATGACAAGGGAAATGCTCTTCCCCTTGGCAAAAGAACTCTTCAAAAGAAATATTTGCTTTACAATCATGTAGAATATTAAGTTTATTGTAGTGAATTTTTACTCTTAATAATAATTCTATCTATAAGTCACTATCTATATGCCACTATTTCATGGATGCTAGTTATTATTATTTGATTGTATTTTTGTATAATATCCAAATAATTAATGTTTTGTTTAGTTGGTCATCAAATCACTCTATATGACAATCAATGAAATGTCTTCATGATTTATATTATTATGTAACATGCCTCTTTCTCGTAGTATATTTAACCGAACTTTAAGCTAACACATATGTTTTGAATATTAGTATTTATAATGTGATTAGTCCATTTTGTCTCCTTTTTATGTATTTTCAGTTCAAGCTAGTGCTTGAGTTTTTACTTCAAGTCTTATTTCAAAAAAAAAATTCAGTTGTTTGTTTCGGAACTTAGTTTTCTATAAATTTGAAACCAAGAAAATTTTATATTGCAACAAAGTTTGATATTGATTAAAAAATATTAAAATATTTGATTTTTGGTAAATTTGAAAATATAATGAATAAAAATACAAATATATATAATTTGAATGTCTCATTTTGTGCTTTGAGCTTTTTGCATTTATTTGTGAGTACATCTATTCAACAACTTAGTTGTGTATTTGGATATGGATTTGGCTCAATGGATTCAAATTCAAATTTTGTAGCTCTTATACACCCCCAAATCACAAGTTTCACTTCATAGTTTCACATCAAATTAATTACATCACTGCTATTACTTCACTTCGTTAGGTTAAATCATGTATTCAACACAACAACTAGTTAAAGTTTTTGCCTTTGTGATTTATCATTCCATGTTCTTCATTAGCCATTCTCCAAACCCATGAACAGGGTTGTCGAAAGGTCTCTTCCTAACCTAATTTCATTTGTTGAGCTTCGGAAGTGCTGAAGGAGGCAATGTAAGTAGTTGGCAAAAGTTTTTTATTTTTTTTTCAATTTTTTTTTAATATGGAATGATGTTAACAAATTTAATAAAGGTATTATGTATAGTTTTATAATTTATATTAAGGATTTTATGTTTTCTAAATTGCTTCTATGGATTAGGTCGGACATTGATAATATTTTTTAAGCTTATCTTTTATAATGTCACATTAAACTCCAGAGTTAGAAATCATAGAGTTTGTTTCGTTCTTTTTAGATTGACGGCATGTTCTAAACTCATATTTGCAATGCATGACAACAAATATTGTCAAGACTCATTCAACTTAGAGTCATATATATCAATTGTCAATGTTATTTCTTATTACAAAAATATCTTCATGTTTTTAATCTATTTCTAAACTCGTTGCAACATTGAATATCTTGAAATTAAATGTTAGTATATTTTATTGTTATCTTTTATCATGAAAAAACTCTTGCAAACTTTCAATTAGGGCTGTCAAAATAGTTCGTTGTTCGTGAACAGTTCATATTAAGCTCTTTAAGTAGCTCGTGTTAGATTCGTTCACTGAGTTAACGAGCCGAATATGAATAATTTTTTTGCGCTCAATACATAAATGAGCCGAACACGAACAATGATTTGTTCATCCACGTTTTGCTCGTCAATTAAAATTATTAGTTAAAAATTTATATAAAATATATTAAATTATATTTAAATGTTGTTTTAATATAAATGATAAGATTTAAAACTCGCCCCCAATCTTTAACATCATATGGCTGCCTGACTAGGGTTATCAAATTGACTCTTAGTTCGTGAACATCTCGTGTTCGGCTCGTTAAGAAAATGAGCTGATCACGAACAAAATTTTTTTGTTCAAAATATGAACAATGGTATTTTTGAACGAGCCAAACATAAGCTGAGCCTGAACTCACTCATGGTCGGCTCTTTTACACCCTTACTATCAATTATATAATTTCAAGATTAATTTTAACCATGTTTCTATAATTTTAGAACTTCAACTATGTTTTATAATAAAAACCTTTTAAAACTAATTATTTTAGTAATTATCTAAGTTTAACTATGGTTAATTATTATTAAGTATGCAATCTGCATAATTAAGTATGTATATGCATAATTAAGTATGCAATATGCATAATCCATATCAATACATTTTGATTTAATGAAAAAGAAACTGAAACAATCAAACTGCAATGCTGTTTGGATTTGCTTGATTGCAAGTTCTGTTTGTTCAGTTAGAATAAGGTTTTAGACGTGAAAAGTCGATTGATTTTGTAAATTTTAATCCAAATCATTCAAACCTACCAAATACATGCCCTCACTTTTAGGTTTCGATCGAAAGTGTAATATGCCACTCCTTGCATCTTTACATTTTCATGCATATGTAAGGTGTTAAATATGTAAATTCATAGATATTGAGAAACATGTATGTAAATCTTCCTATAATAGAATATCTGGTAATAATTTAATATAATATAATAATTTTTATTATATTAATTATTGACGTGTGCCAGAGAATTTGAGGTGGTGAGTGATTATTTAGCTTCTTAATATTACACAAAGTCTAACACGTACTCAGAAAATAGAATTAACATATTGAGGAACAAGAAGTTTTTATGTGGAAAATCCGAAAAAGAAAAAATCACGGGATCTAGCCTAGCTAAAGTGATCCACTATGAGTTGGTGATTACATGTCCATACCATTGTCCCAAATGCGGGGAAATGCTACACAGTTATTCAAAGTATAATATTCGTATGTCGAAGGAATTATTGTGCAACGGTCAAGAGTGGTCACAGTTGGGAATGGTTGTCGGATCTGTCTTTAAGACCGGTTGTTGCACCGTGCTCGGCACCATGCGCCACTCCGCGTTCAAAATACTTTAGAAAAATGAAATGGTACCTCCTCCAGAAAACACGAGCGGAGCGGTGTGGAAAATCCACCGTGTAAAGCACAATAGTAGTGCAAAAAGTTCTCTCTCTTCCTTTTGGTTCTTTTATAGTCCCAAATTGACTCCAAAACTCCCTAAAATCATAAAGAAAAACATTCAATTTTGGTCTGGCCTATGAATCCCCACATGAACGGTCCGATTTTGGGCAATCAGGCAGTATAAATGTGTGATATGATTGTTCTCAGGCCTTGCCGGATCGAGTTAGGCATAGAGGATTAGATTGTTGACACAGCCTCCTCCTACGCCACAAAATTCATTCTTCACTAACGGACCACGTAGTCTGATCTGCATCTCATGGATATCAGGATCTTGTCAACTGCCATCGGCTGCTCTGCCAGTAGACTCACATGCATCCATGTGACCCACTTTGGCCCATTGGATCTAACACCTCGATCCCAACCAAGGCTCACATTGGGCGACGATGTTCGCCCCCAGCGCGATCGTCGACTCGATGCTTGAGCCACACACCACTGCTCCTCCCACGATCCTACTGTCAGAAAACCGCATGGCCCTATTGTGCATCTTTTATGTCAGTCGTCGCTGGCTGCCATCGACTGCAGCCCAACAAAATTTGTCACCTGGCCAATGTCGGTCGTCATCGGCCGCTAGCATCTTCGCCTTCTATGAAAAATTTTAAATCTACCCAAAACTTCTAGAAATTTTCTTAATTTCCAGACAAGCAAGTGAAATCACCAAAAAAATTTGGGAGCAGCGGCACATCATCAACAAAAGTTGTCATTTTACATGAATCTTGGGAATTAGCATGAACCTCAAAGTTTTTTTTAGTAAGAAACATTCAACATTTAATTAAAAATCACTTAGAACTCTGATTTCAACAAACTTATATTCAAACTGAACAACTCGATGAGTCAAACATAATTACACCAAATTGGTTCAATCCGAGTCACATTAAGCTCGGATCAATTCATTAAAATACTTTTGGAAGCTTTTGGTAGCTAATTGTAAGGTCGTAGATTCCAAATCTAGTGAGCTTATACTCAAATCGAGTGTATCGATGAGATGAATCCAACGATCTGAAGATTACTCAATTTTGAATTCATTATTGAACTTAAATGTCCAACAAAAGCCGTCTGATGGAGTAGTCTAGCTTTCTTTTTAATTTGTAGGGAGACATCTCCCAGGCTATATAAATAGAGCCCGACACCCTTCATGAATGGTACCTAAGCTTTGAATCAGAAGAAGAGCTAGACCTAAAGTTATTTTGCAAAAAAGCTGAATTTTAGTTCCATTCCAGACCAAAGTCGTCGCAAATGCTTCTCGCTTCTGCCGCCTCCGAACACCATCGACCACCACTTGTTGGCCACCCCCTGCTCTGCAATGATACTTCTTGTGGAATCAAGAAGTGCGCTGCAAAATTTCAACGCATGTTGCAGATTGAAGAACCACCCTACGAAGTAGCAAATCGTCCTAAACGTTGTGGCACGACGCACCTCAAAGACGGTGCACTGATATTCCAGTAACTACTCCTAGCTGCAATTACTCACGGGTGTTGAGCAATGAATATTATACTTTGAGGAACTATGCAGTCATTTCTCGTATGTGGGACAAGAACCTGTATGTGTAATCACGAAGTCATAAAGGATCGGTTCAACTAGACTAGACTCCATTGTTTTCACTCTTTCGGGTTTTTCAACTAAAAATTTACCGTATTTTGTATCTCAAAATGTTACTTCTATTATCTAAGTATGCTGTCGGACTTTTGTGCAACTCTATGACAACAAATAATCACTCTACTACTATCGCGAATCTTCCATCACATATCAAGTCTACTATGTTTTCGTAAAATGACACGTTCGATAATTAAAATATTAAATAATGTTAACTTTAAATAATGATTTAATAAAGATGCCTTGAAATATGCTTCCAATATGCTCCAATACATCAGCGGCTTCTAGTTTGCGGTCGATATATTTGGATGGGAATGGAGTCATTGCTAAATAGTGTCGTTATACTGCGAGCGTCTTTCTCATGGAATCAGCACGTGTAATTGACGAAGTATCATGAGTGAATTCGAGCTTCAAATGGTGGATCTGAGCGGGCTGCTATTTATCTCTACAAAAAATAAATAATAATTATTTATTTAGTGTATTTTATTTATTTAAAATTTATTTTATTTTAAAAATATATTTATTTAGTATATATTTTGTAAGTTTTTATTTTTTTAAAAACTAATTAAATTTATTTTTAAAAAATACCTTATAAAATGATAATTATTATTAATTTTAATTAAAATTATAAATAAAATAAAAAAATAAATAATAATTAAGAAATAAAAACCAAAGTGATCCCATATTGCTCCTAAGGGAATTTGTCTGGGTTCAATTTTATTTTTATTTTTTGTTTTACAAGTAAATGTTAGAGTGTCCCCTGTAAATGATGTGTTGTATGTCTTTAATATAGACAAAAATGTGCAAGTTCAACTACACCTATGAGTTCTCACATTACGAACAGATGCGGGTAAGAAGTTAATCCATGAAGCTAATAATAGGATAATATCTTGGAATATATGTACTCTCAATGGCAAATTAAAAGAATTAGTTGATATTATGGTTCATAAGAAGATAAATGTCTTATGCATTCAAGAAACTAAATGAATTAGAAAAAAATGTAAAGGAGATTGATAGCTTGGGTTTTAAAATTTGGTGTTCGGATAATAATCACACTAGAAATGGTGTAGGTTTAATTATGATAAGAGCTTGAAAGATAATGTAGTAAAAATTAATAGAATGGAAGATATAATTATAATCCTCAAAATTGTTATTGATACTAAGATTTTTCATGCTATAAGTGTTTATGCTCCTCAAGTAGGTTATATAAGTTCACATGAAATATTCTAGATTTTGCGAGAAGAATTAATAAAAACGATACCTCTTGAAGAAATAATTTTTCTTGGAGGGGATTTAAGTGGAAATCTTGGTGGAGTGGTGGAATATTTTAGAAATATTCATGATGGCTACAGTTTTAGAGCAATTAATGAAGAAGATAGAACCGTTTTAGATTTTGTTTTAGCGTATAATTTGTTGTTGCTAATATTTTATTTAAGAAAAAAGATAAGCATCTTATTACTTATAAGAATGGATCTAATAAAACATAAATTGATTATTTTCTTATGAGAAAAAAAGATTGTTGAGAGTGTAAAGATTGTAGGGTCAATCTAAATGAAAATTTAAGTACTCAATATCGATTATTAGTTATGAATTTTAAGATGAAGAGTTGTAAGATAAAACATACAAGAAAACATTATCATCGAATTAGATGAGAACACCTAAAAAACACAAAATTATTTTTATGAGTAAACTTTATAATTTCAAGATTTTGGATATTTATGAAGAAGCAGATTCTATGTGGGAAAAAGTAACAAGTACTATTAAACAATTGACAAAGGATGTATTTGGAGAATTAAAAGAAAAAGTTTTTATAAATAAAAATAGTTGGTGTTGGGTCAATAATATGCAAGAAAAGATATATGAGAAGAAATTGTACGATAAAAATTGGTTTAAATATAAGAACTTAGAGAGCTGAGAAAAGTATAAGGTGACCTGTAGAGAGCATAATAGAACAAATTGTGATGTTAAAAATTCTTCTTTTAGTAAATTTTAAAATAGATTAGAAACTAAAAAAGATAAAAGTATATGTATAAACTAGTCAAATAAAGAGAGAATAAAAGTAAAGATTTAATTTAAGTAAAATATATTGAAGATGAAAATAAAAATGTGCTTTTTTTAGAGAAGAACATTCAGCTTAGGCAAGCGACCTATTTTGATAAGCTTTTCAATGAAGTTTCTAAAAATATGATCGACCTTAGTGATCTTAATAATGTTAGCAATACTAAAATATTTTATTTTTACCGTCGCATTAGTAAAAAAGGAGTTGTGGACGCTTGAAAGAAAATTAAGGGTGGAAAATCATCAGGACCTGATGATATCTCAATTAAAGTGTGGAAGTATTTCAAAAATTTTAGAGTTTCTTCACTCACTAAACTCTTTAATAAATTTAAAACCTAAGATGATGTTTGAGGAGTGGAGGAAGAGCATCTTGGCCCCCATTTTTAAGAATAAAGGGGATGCAAAAGAGTGTGCAAATTATAGAGGAACTAAGTTGAAGTGTCATACTTTAAAATTATGGGAGACGGTTATTAAAGATAGGTTAAGACGTGATACAAAGAGTTCTAATAATCTGTTTAGATCTATGTTGGGTAGGTCTACTATGGAAGTTATGCATTTATTGAGAGGCTTGATGGAGAAATAAAGAAAGAATAAGAAGAATCTATATACGATTTTTATTGATTTAGAAAAAGCTTACAATACGATTCTAAGAGAAGTCCTTTAGAGAGTTCTAGAGAGGAAATGTGTTGATATGAATTATATTCAAGTCATTGAGATGTGTATACTAGAGTTGTTACTTGTGTTCGAACTAAAGGAGGATTGACCAAGTAATTTCCTATTTCAATTAGATTACATAAGGGATCGTCTTGCTTTAGTTATGGATGCTCTTATTGGACATTTATAGGAGGAAGTACTTTAGTGTATGCTTTTTGTTGATGATATCCTTCTTGTGGATATGACTAGAGAAGGAGTTTAGGAAAAACCTCAATTATGGAGGTCTACATTGGAGTCTAAAGGCCTTCTTTTGAGTAGATCTAAAATTGCTTTCATGGAATGTAATTAAAGTAGTATTAGCTCTAGTGACAGAGTTATAACTATGAGTGATCAAATCATTACAAGGTATGATCGTTTTAGATATCTCGGGTCTATAGTTCAAAGTGATGACGATATAGATGGGGTTGTTATTTGTAGAATTCAAGTTGGTTGGTTAAAGTGGAGGAATGGATCAGACCTATTGTGTGATAGAAAAGTACCACGACACATATTGTTGTCCTTTAAAAGAGAAGCAAAAATAAAGTTAAGTGTTGCTGAGATAAGAATGCGTTGATGGGTGATTGGCTTGAAACATAGAGACAAAATGTGAAATGAATATATTGATGATAGGGTTGGTGTAGCTCCAATGACAGAGAAGATTAGAGAGAGTCATCTGAGATGGTTTGGTCATATTAAATGCCGACCATCCGATGACCCAATTACGAGAGTAGAAGTTTTAGATTCGACTTATGTGAAAAGGCAAAGGTAGACATAAAAAGACATGACCAAATGCTATAAAAAATGATCTTAATCTATTAGAATTAAATGAAAATAGGACACTAAATAGGACACAATGGAGAAGAAAGATTCATGTAGCCGACCCCACTTAAGTGGGATAAAGTCTTGTTATTATTGTTGCAATTTTTCTTTTTTCAATATGCTTCTTTATTGCTTTTTTTTAAAAAAAAAATTAATTTTTCTTTCTAAAAATAAATTAGCCTACCTTTAAAAGCGCACAAATATGTCAAACCTGTTTTCTTTCAATTCAAAATATAAACAAAACAATTTTTAAAAAATAGGAATTAAAAAAAGTCATTCCATACCATTCCTTAGGAATTATTCAGGTTTACTTTTGTTTCTTATTTTTGTTTTTATTCTTTTTTTTTGTTTTGTATATATTTTGATTTGCAGCAAAATACATTTGGCATATTTGATTAACATATGATTGCCTTTAAAAACACTCAAACTATTTATAGATTGTTTTGTGTTCTAAAAAAAAGCTAATTTATTTTCAAAAATAATAAAAAAAACTTTGTAAAAAGATAAACTAAATAAAAATAATTTCAAATATATATATATATATATATATNAAGTCATCTGAGATGGTTTGGTCATTTTAAATGCCTACCATCTGATGACCCAATTACGAGAGTAGATGTTTTAGATTCGACTTATGTGAAAAGGCAAATGTAGACATAAAAAGACATGACCAAATGATATAAAAAATGATTTTAATCTATTAGAATTAAATGAAAATACGACACTCAATAGAACACAGTGAGAAAAAAGATTCATATAGCCGACCCCACTTAAGTGGGATAAAGTATTGTTGTTGTTTTTGCTATTTTTCTTTTTTTTTAATACGCTTCTTTACTGCTTTTTTTTTAAAAAATTAATTATTTTTTCTAAAAATAAATTAGCCTACTTTTAAAAGCACACAAATATGTCAAACCTGCTGTCTTTCAATTCAAAATATAAACAAAACAATATAAAAAAAAAATAGGAATTAAAAAAATCATTCCATACCATTCCTTAGGAATTATTCAGGTTTACTTTTGTTTCTTATTTTTGTTTTTATTATTTTTTTGTTTTGTATATATTTTGATTTGTAGCAAAACATATCTGACATATTTGAATAAAATATGATTGCCTTTAGAAACACTCAAACCATTTAAAGATTGTTTTGAGTGTTCTAAAAAAAAAGCTAATTTATTTTCAAAAATAAAGAAAAAAACTTTGTAAAAAGATAAACAAAATAAAAATAATTTCAATATATATATATATATATCTATATATATATATATATATATATATATATATATGTTTTTGTATAGTGTATTTTTTATATTTTATTTTTGTTTTTTTAAATTGTTTGCTCAATGTATTTTCTTATCTTTAATTTCTTATTTCAAAAAATAAATTAACATCTTTGTAAAACATCTAAATATCTTTTAGGTATTTTAAATATTTTCTTAAAAAATTATATTTTATTCAAATATGTCAAACATGTTATGTTTCAAAATAAAAACATATAAAAAATAAAATAAAATAAAAAATATAAAAATTAGAAAATAACATTGATCTCAAATGGCTCTTAATTTTCCCCTCAAATGTGCCTTATCTTGGTTTCATGTTCCAAAAGAAAGGCTCGCCCTTTAAGAGCTCCAAAATGTCTGAACTAAGCTCCCTTGATAATGTCCAAAACTTTTCCAAGATGATTTGGTCTCGAGAGATCTTGTTCTTGTTGATATGCATCTTGTTGTATCTTGTTGTATCATAAAAGAACAAAACTATTAGTTTGAATGCAATTCTATGGATCATATTTCTTACAATTTTCTCTTTTCTTATGATTATCAACATGGTTTGGAATTATACAATTCATATGAAGAGCTCTTACAATTGATCCATATCATGATTCTAGAGATCTTGGTCTAAAAGGATCACTACGATTTGGATATGAAAAGTTGTCATGCTTTACCATAAAGTTTCCAGCTATATGCAACATTAGCCAAAACAATATTGAAGAGCAAATAAAGGCTTCCAAACATTAAATGGATTTGCATGAGGACAATCAATTGTTCATTTATCTAGATCAGCTGCAGATCAACAAATTATCTGGATCAGCTGCTTATGAGCAGATTATTAATAATTTGTAGTTGTCCCAAACAGACGCTTACTTGTGAAGCATTTATGGTTATACGATCATTGATATTTTGTAAAGATTAGTATTTTTTTTCATATTTTATCTAAGATTTTATTCTTTGAAGATGGCACATTTTGTTTTTGTATTTTTAAATTAGGCATTAACAAGGGTTATCAATGATTGGATTTCGAGTTAAGCTGGGGTCAAATTAAATTCGGCTTGAATAGATTTAGTGCGGCTCGTGGCACGTTATATTTGATATCAAGCCAAGATGGCATGAAATTGAATCGAGCTCGATTCAGCTCAAAATCTAAGCAAGCTAACTAAAATTAAGTTGTTTGGATTCGTTTTGGCTCATAATCGACTCAATCTGTCTCAAAATTGAAACTAACTTGCTCAATTTGAGCTATTTGGATCTGTTTCAGCCCGAAATTGGCTAAAAACTGAGTTAGCATTATATATATAAATGTTTTATAAGCATCACACACACACACACACACACACACACACACACACACACACACACACACACACACACANATTTCCTTTGCTATTTGATGCATGCATGGTAGAATTTAGTGTTCCTATCTCCATCAGCAAATTTAGTTTTTGCAGCCTTTCATTGAAGAAAATGATCCTGCCACTGGATAGCATTTAAAAGTCTCTCATTAGCCTCAAGAAGAATAGCCTCATCAATCCTTCCTTTGCTATGCTCCTCCTCCAGCTTAGTTACCTCTTTTTCAGCCTTATCAACAATTAGTAGGAGGTCTCCAAAAGTGTTCCAGCTCCACTGCTTAAGGGCTTTAGCTACCCTCTTCTGAGTAAACCAAAGGTTGATGAAGGGGTCAGGGTGAAGATCTTTCTTCCACTATTCTTTAATAACATTCAAGAAAGTTAAATGCTGAGACCACACATTCAAATATCTGAAAGAACTTTTCTGGTTATCCATCTTATTTCCAATAGTGATTAAAGGCTTATGGTCAGACCCAGCAAGGCTTAAATGAGTAACAGAAGTCTGCAAGAACTGTTGGATCCAGTTGTCATTAGCAAAAAATCTATCCAGCCTTTCCCACAGCTCCTTCCTTCTCCAAGTAAAGATAGGACCACAAAACCCCAGGTCAAATAATCCAGCTTTTTGGATATTGTCATTAAAGAATGATATATTAATGAGATTGGGAGGTCTGCCCCCCTTCCATTCAGTAAGAGAGGAAATATAATTGAAGTCTCCTCCCACCAGCAAGGCCTTATAAATAGAACCTTGGATGAGCTGCAGGGATTCCCACAGCTCAATTCTAGCTGCTTTAGAATAGCCAGCATAGACAAAAGAAGCAAAAACTTCCTTATCCATAAATCTGAGATTAATATGTAAGATTTGGGTATAGTTAAGTAGGATAGAGCAATGCATTTATTTCCTATAAAAAACCCAAATTTTGTTGCTGATGTTAGTGAACAAATTGAAGCCAGGGAAGGCTTTAGCAATTTTCAAAGTGTTGAGATGAACCATGGGTTCCAAAATGGAAATACACCAAAGCTTGTGTTTCTTATTCAGATATTTAAGTTTTTTCAAAGATAGAGGGTGGGCAATCCCCTTAATATTCCAACACAGCAGATTAATCGTGGGGAAGGGGGAGAAGAGTAAGATTGGAACCTGGACCTAGTCCTCCCTCTATATTTGTTAGAACCCATTCTTGTCTGATTAATATGGACCTCCAAACTCTGAAGCTCCTTGCCTTTCCCAATATCTTGTCCTTCTAGTTTATAATTCCTTTTCTTCTTAGCTTTTTGAATTTGTCAATCTGACTCCAGCTCTTTATTCATGTCTTCTACAAGTTTCTGACTAGGGGGTTCCACCACTGAATCCACCACTGGATTCATCACGTTTCTGGGAGGTGGGGAGGTAAACACTTCCCCCACTAACTCAGCCTTTGATTGGATCTCTAGTTCCTTATCCTTTGTAGTTATTTGGCCAGTAGCTTTGCTGACAACTCTAACTATCTTCTCCACACAGTGAGGGTCCATTTGGGTGGGGGACTTCTCAGTCTCTTCAGCATGCAATGTCTTCTTTTTCACTTCTATAATGCCAATTTCCTGGATATTGTTAGTGGCATCCTCCAACTCCTGCTGAGGTTGGTGGTGAATCCTTCTAATGGGAGGTTTCAATCTGTAGAATCTCTCTCTTTTATGTCTAAACATTTTGCAATGTTAGCAATAGTGTGGTCTTTGCTCCATGATGACTTCTTTCCGGAACCCTCTCTGAGAGTCCCCAATCCAAATTCTCTTAACATCAAGGAGAGTAACATCCCTTTCCACTAAGATTCTTGCACTGGCTGGTCTGGCCTTATTAAAAGTAGCCAGCATCAACCTTCAATGGCGTACCCAAGATGCACCAAATATTGAGCAATGCATTCAGTTTAAATAAATGCAAAGGCAGTTTAGGTAGCTTAAACCAAATAGGCACTGTGGGAGGTTCTTGGGATGGATCATAATCAGGTGACCATTTTAAAATTTTCATTTATATTCCAGCAATGATGATGGATTGCTTTGCAAAAATTTTGGCATAGTCCTCTTCATTAGTTAGCTGGATTAGGAGGTGCCTACCATCCAACAGCCCTAGCTTCCAATCTGAAATCTTTAGGGATTCAAAATATTTTCTTACTAGTTCCATCTTTGGATGTCCCAAGCTGAATTTACCTATTAGGGTGAATTGAACCTCCAAGTTTAAGTCAGCAAACTCTTTTTTAGAAAAAAAAGCCAGCAGGTTCCCCATCTTTACTACCCATAGGGTGAATGCAAGAGGTAGATCCTCTCCCAGCAGCAGTGTTATGAAAGTTATGAGGGAAGACTAGTAAATCAGGATCCAGAAAAGGGGAGGAAGGATTACCAACCACTCCAGCATAGGTGGCTTTGGTCCATTGCAAGTTGGTTTCCAAGTCAATAGGGGTATTCATGTTTCACCAAACTAGGACCCCCAAAAAAGGGGAAGGCTCCAGGCCAAATACAAACACCAGCAAGGGAAGTTAAAAACAAACAGCTGCTACCCAAGAAAGAGTAACTTCCCAACGGTAGCAAAACCACAGCTTCCAAGCAAGTTACAAAGATCACCAAGGAAAAACAGAAGAAGAAGCAAAAGGAGAAAAATAACTTGAGCTGCCCAATGGAATAGTAAAAGCTTCTCAAAGTCAGCAAGAAACCTCAACTTCCCCAGCAAGGCCAAGAAGAACAAAGCAGAAAGTTCCAAAAAAGGCAAATGTACTTCTTCAAGATCCAGCCAGCACCAAGAACAAACTTCCCAGCAACCCCAGGCAGCTCCATTACAGCCAAAACCCTAGCAGAGCTCTGCTAGGTCCAGCCGCCACCTCCATGTATATATNTCAGCTACATGCAACATTAGCCAAAACAATATTGAAGAGCAACTAAAGGCTTCCAAACATTAAATGGATTTGCTTGAGGACAATCAATAGTTCTTTCATCTAGATCAGCTGCAGATCCATAAATTATTTGGATCAGCTACTTATGAGCATATTATTAATAATTTACAATTGCCCCAAACAGACGCTTACTTGTGAAACATTTATGGTTATGCAATCATTGATATTTTGTAAAGATTAATTTTTTTTTTCATATTTTATCTAAGATTTTATTCTTTGAAGATGAAACATTTTGTTTTTGTATTTTTAAATTAGGCATTGACAAGGGTTATCAATGATTTGATTTCGAGTTAAGTTGGGGTCAGCTTAAATTCGGCTTGAATAGATTAAGTGCGGCTCGTGGCACGTTAAATTGAATCGAGCTCAATCCAGCTCAAAATCTAAGCAAGCTAGCTAAAATTAAGTTGTTTGGATCCGTTTCGGCTCATAATTGACTCAATCTAGCTCAAAATTGAAACTAACTTGCTCAATTTGAGTTATTTGGATCTGTTTCAGCCCGAAATTGGCTAAAAATTTAGTTAGCATCATATATATATGTTTTATAAGCATCACGCACGCGCGCACACACATAGATATATATATATATATATATAAGTTTTATAAATTAAAAAAATACTTTGAGCCGATCCATGTATGACTCGAAATCGGCTCAAAAAAAATTTAGATCCAAAGTTTTAGGTCATAGCTCATCTCATTTATTTCGATATGATCTCGATCGGAGCCAAAATTCAAATCGATTTTCGAGCGATTAACGATCTACGAGCTAAATTCACAGCCCTAGCATTGACGAATAGAAGTTTTCAAGCATCATGAAATTGTGTGAAAATGAATGATCAGAAGAACGTTATTCTATAGTTTTGAATACAGTTCCATGTTTTCATAATGATGTGCTACATCCCCTTGAGGGCTTTGTTGAAGAAGAACATCCATTACTTTCAAATCTTTATATGAATTTTCGATTCTCAGATGAAGGAGAGGAACATAAAGATGCTCTAAAAGTTCTTTTTTTGTGGTGTTTAGCCGACAATGGGAATGGATCCATCAGAAGCTATTAGTTACTGAGTTATATTTGACCTCCTATAATGATCTTTAGTGTGTGTTGTACTAAGTTCTGCTCCTACATGCTATTGAAAAAGATTATTGTACTAAAAACCATTAAACTATTTTTCCATTTGAAAAAAAAAAATAAACATAGACATTAAAAAATCATAGCAAATAAAATAATACTTTCATTTCATCATCTGATATGTATCAAATATGCATGATATTTGTATATTATTTTAATAATATTTTGTGTCCTTTTTTATGTGTTTTCATGATATTTGTGTTTATTTATGCAATGTATAGAAACTTTTATGTGCCCAGAGTTGAAAAGGCGCCCATGCACCAATCATAGGCACCCAGGCTCCCAAATCAAGAGAGCCATGATCCAAGGAACCACTCATGGGCGCCTAGGTGCTAGTCATTGACCCACATGCGCCAGGTCCCACTCATGAGTGCCTAGGTGCCAATCATGGGTGCCTAGGCCTCAAATCCATAGAGCGCTAGTCATGGGCTCCCAACACCCGTATGTGTGAGATTACAGTTCGATGTCTCATGTCGCATCGTTTCACGGGCGTAAACTTAAAAGGGCATAATACAAAGGGTGAAGTCGCTCACCATGGTATTTAGTAGAATTCAGGTTGGTTCGTTGAAGTGAAGCAATATATGCATCGGGTCTTGTTCGAATTAATGGTGATATAGAAGGGGATGTTTTGCCAGAATTCATGTTGGTTGGTTGAAGTGGAGGAATGCATCGATCGAGTCTATTGCTTAAAAAGACGGTGATATAGATGTGGATGTTATTGGTAGAATTGAAGTTGGTTTGTTGAATTGGAGGAATGCATCAATCATGTCAAATGTTTGGAGTGATGGTGATATAGATGTGGATAATATTGGTATAATTCAAGTTGGTTGGTTGAATTTGAGGAGTCCATCGGGTCTTGTTCAAAGTTATGGTGATATAGATGAGATGTTATTAGTAGAATTCAAGTTGGTTGTTTGAAGTGGAGGAATGCATCAGTCCTATTGTTCAAAGAATAATCCACTTCAAAGAGATTTCTTAAATATGATTGAACAAGTAGCAATGATTCCTTACTGCAAGTATTGACTAATTTTTATTTTTGACAATGGTTTTATTGATCTGTAAAACTACATCTATGCTGAGATGAATATTCGTAATTTAAGAGCTTAGATGTATAATTGATTATATCTAGGATGAAAAAGTACTCATGGATGAGTTTTTGAATGGTGTTGAGGAACTCATGCAGGCCGCATCACAACTGCACATATATCGCTCAGAGGGTAAGTTCCGGCGTCTTTGTGCAAAACACAAAAATCAAGCGTATTTAAGACCAGAAGAAATTAAATTGGATCTTTACCACAAGGGATTCAAACTAAATTATTTGTACTGGATTGCACATGGTGTGCAAAAACCAGAAGTTTAGTATGATCAAAATGCCAAAAAAATGCTATGTCCCTCCAGCAGAAAAATATGATCCTGACACATACAAATAAATGGTCATGCTGCTCAAAGAGCTCATTTTGTTGAGAGTGTTCCACACAAAAGTGAAACACCAACAATGAATCACTGTCATTTTATGACTTACTGAACACTGCACAACAATCTATATGGGATAGCTGCACTACACATACAAAGTTATTAGTGGCACTGCGAATGTTGAGCATAAAATCTGATTTTAACATGCCCAGAGAAGTATTTTATGAAGTAGCAACATTATTGAAAGAGATGAACATTGCAATGAATTTAGTTTCAGATGACATGTACATAACTAAAAAGTTAGTTTCAAAGTTAATGTTACAATATCTATGTTAATGACAACATTATATATTATAGGGTCAATACAATCGAGATGGCTAGCCGATTTTGTGATGCTGATAGATTCAAATGTAGGCTGATTAAAAATAAAAAAGCACTCCATACGAGCATCTCTTTAATTTTTCGCTCATACCCATGCTGCAAAAATTGTTTGTTTCCATGCATACAACCACTCCAACAATTTGACATAGTATCTATTGATGCTAACTCGACGAGTCA
Source organism: Phalaenopsis hybrid cultivar (assembly GCA_002079205.1). Classification (NCBI taxonomy): domain Eukaryota; kingdom Viridiplantae; phylum Streptophyta; class Magnoliopsida; order Asparagales; family Orchidaceae; genus Phalaenopsis; species Phalaenopsis hybrid cultivar. The sequence continues at coordinate 255,866 of JXCR01142581.1, forward strand.
CCCGTCACGTAGTTAACCCAAAAACAAATTAACCATCTTGGGCTAACCCGACCAAACTTGGGTTAACCTAAAACCAACTTTAACCATCTCAGGCCAACTTGACTTAACTCGGATTAACCCAAACCAACTTAAATCAAATCTGGGTCAACCCAAACTAACTTTAAACTAAACTTGAGCCAACCCGACCCAACACAAGTTAATCCACATCAACTTTAACAACCTCAGATCAACCCAATCTAACTCAGGTTTACTTGAATCGAACTCAGATGCACCCAAACCAACTTAAATTCAAGTGTCCTAAGTTAAGGAATGTTAGACTTCTCATAATAAAATAGAAGCACACTTATCACATCCCAAAGACAATATGGGCTGAAATGCAAAAATAAACAAAAAAGGCATGATATAAAGTTCATCCTAAAAATCACTAAAACTTAAACTTAAACTCCAAAATGCAACCTAATTTGAGAAGGAATTTTGGAAGTGGCAACCCATGGCTGGTTACTTGTGACGGAACTATGGGATTTTGACTGAGTCATTCAAAAAAGCCAAACATCAAAACAAAAATAACAAGAAAAATCTTAATCGGCTAAAAGTATTAAGTAACCTAATATTTTCAACCGCTTAAAATCTGAAAAATACATCAAAATTTAAATGAAACCTTAATAAACAAAGATCACTAAACACAACTTTAACCCAACCACCTAGATCTACGAAGATCTTTTGGACGATGCAATACATGGTCACTAAAAATAATCTTTCGTCGGAGCTGGCTTGACCGCCTCTTCGAACTGAGTAGATGAGGGAAACCGATAATCACGAGATAACGAAAAGTCATGTGTATCTTGACCGAATTTTTCTAAATAAAATAAATAAATAATAAACAGCTAAAAGTGTTTATGCTAACTTTCTTTTACAAGGCCGCAGAAGGAAAAAAAGAGGAGGTTGCCTTAGATTTACTTTACATGTTTTTAGGGTGTGCTAACTCTGTTTTGTAGGGATGACATTCTTAATGACACATTAGATTTACTTTGTATGTTATCTAAGGTTTGCTAACCTTATTTTGTAGGGATGACATATATGTTGTAGTAACCAAGGTTCTTTTCCTTTGAGTATTCTTTTCTTTTGTACAGTTAGGAGATGTTACAATCAACCGTCTATAAACATATGAACTATCCAAAAGAGGACGGAACAGGGAGCGAAGGATGAAATTCAACTAAGCCATCAAAGGTAGTTCGAATGATGTTGGTTGACAAGTCTGACATAAGTTAGGGGTGGCACCTGCAAATGTCAGTTTGTCTGTGTTCATTCAATGGGCCATACCCAAATTATAAGTTGATATCTACATTAATGCTTTTTGCCTGGATTACCGATAAACTCATTTAAGGACTAAACTTTCTACTCCAACCTAAACAACTCCAACTTAAATTTTCAAAATGAAACTTGCAACCAAAACTACAAAAATCATATTCACACCCCTAGCAATATCATGCATCTAAACAACCTCAATTGATATAAAAATAAAATTGAGTAGAAACCCTTTTTTGATTTAGGAATCTGAACGATAATATAATCTGTATACATATGCATGATATGTCACGCTTATTCCTTGACTTCAAGCCCTCACTCATTGCACGGAAAAGGGGTGGCTGGACCTATGAGAAGCACTACCTTATAGAGTGAGTTCTTCCCATGCGTACTGATTGGCCTTCCAAACAGATTTTATGTGCATTCATCATTAAGTACTTGCATAGCGAGTTGCACAACTTGCTTCAAAGCACTCAACACCAACCAAAACTCAACATTTGGTGTGGTGAGGCATAAAACATTTAAATTTGTAATTTCAAAAATATATTCACATTATTCTTAGGACATTATGGATATCATACCTATCTAGGCAGCTTGACTGATGAGTAGGTAATAAGGCCTATAACTCCTGTTAAGTAACGTTAGGACCGACCATGCATGGTTTTGAATACAGTTAGGTGGTTTAGATGGTAGCTATTTCCAAGCGGACTATAAGTCTATATAGGATAGGGTCCTGAAGTTTCACCTCCCTAGGTGAACAACACCCGAGGACTCTATAGTCATCCATTTAGAGACGACGTAAATCCTCACTTTTAGGCACCTGTATGATCGCATGTCGAGTCTTAATACAACATTGAGATGGAATATTAAACCCTTCCGTGAACAAGGCCAGCTCAACCTCATGAGGATGAAATCACAGCTTTAATTGAGAATTTTTTAAAGTGGTTTCAGTTACTTAAGATGTAATTAACTATAAGGTTTGCCCTTATAGATCGAGTAGATAAAAAAAATCTGAATCTCTAGTTGTAGAGTGCTATCGTAAGGTCCTCTTCGCAGACACACAACCAAGATATTTTGATCTGATCTCCTTTTGAACTTACGATGCAGAAGTCCTCTACACGAAAATTTTCCACATACTTTTTCTCGTTTGTCTTCATCATTGTACACCCTTGTCTTTTGATTCCTCTCTCCTTCAGATCATACGATCTGAAAGAGAGTTCATTCGAAGAAGGGATTGCACGACGATAGATAAGCTGATGACTCCAAATAGACAAACAAAAATGACAAAAAAGATCGAATCGAGGCCCACTAAGAAGGGGCGTCATCAAACCATCATCTCTTTCTTATTGAATGTCTCAAAAAGTAGACTTTTCCTTGTTATACTAATTTTGTCCATTTACACTTCCATTACTTTTCAATGGCCAAAATCTGAAGAACTTGACCTAAGAGGGAAACAAAATTTTTCTTCATAACCTCTAACTTCTATTCATATAAGCAATATCACAAATATGAATAAAGACACATCACATCAATTATTGATATTTTTTTTATTTTTATATTTAATTCTCTTGTTTTTTTTTTCTTGCGATAAACTTATAAATAGATAATTAAAAATTCGATGAACTAAATACTATATACCTCAACTTAAGTTCATATTCATATATGATTTTGTAACCACATGATTGAGTCATGCCCTAAATCAATCTATTGAGTGGATTAACAAATCAACTCAACAACTCACCTATAGAGCTCTAGTCATTTATGCAAGTCGATTACAACATTAGCCAACTCACAACTCGATCAAAACAACTCATTCATGCAGTAGGCCAAGCACGACAACTTGTGTATTTTCATCACTAACTTTTATATTTGAGGGCTCTCCGTACTAAAAAGCTATAGAGTGCGCTATATTATTACATATTATTATGTTTTCTTTGTAGCCATTTATGTAATATAATCAATATCAACATAAATCTATAAATATAGGGTCAAGAATGAGATTCATGTTACACAATCAGGGATATTGAACCAAGCTACACTCTACAAGCTTCCTCTGAGCAATAAAACCCTAGAGCTTTTCTCTCGATAGCTCTCATCTCTCTCTCTCTCTCTTTCTCTCTCTCTCTATCTATCTATCTCTCTCTTTTTTTCCCTCTCTCATGAGAAAATATTGTATCCGGAGTATGGACGTAATGCACGGAGGAAGTGGAGGAAAAAAACAATCTCTCAGTGCACCGAGTCCGTTGTCTGAAAGCAGCTTGCGTCCGGACTCCAGACACAATATTTTCTCCTCTCACACACACACTAGTCAAAGTAGCATGAGCTCATAGATAATCTAAGATCCAACAAGCTCGAGCTGCCACTTTCACCCGTCTATATCAAGATAGAACTCAAAAACATCGAGGATATCTAAATGTACAAAATTTACTCGCCACAACATAATATTTTCTCTCTTTTGTTTGCATGTAATGCTAAAGTTTTTTTCCTTAAATCAAAATGTTGAGAGAAAGATTAGTGAAAAACATTGCTTCGTTTTGTACGCACTCAAACAAGCCAAGTATCATAATTTTGAAAAAAATATTACCTCAGGAGTACTGATGCATCAATACTCCAATAAGGAGGTGCCACGTGACATTTTAGTGGGACCATTGCATACGTGGCACCTCCTCATTGGAGTACTGATGCATCAGTACTCCTGAGGTAATATTTTTTCCATAATTTTTCCTGATGAGTTTGATCCTCATTATTTGATACTTTCAATCACTTTACGCAATTAAAATTTGATTCCGTTCTAATTAACGACTCAATAGATGGTCAAAAAGTAAACGCTGAAGTAATGCTCTGACAATTTTAAATTTATAAATATATTTCATAGGAAACACGAGTATTACTTCATTAAGGGTCTGTTTGGGGCAGCCGTAGCTTATTGAATAATCTGTTAATAAGCTGATTAAAAATAATATGCCGATAAGTTATGTTCGGTGGCTACTGCAAATTTTGATTTTTTTGGAAAAGTTAGACCGCAGCCAGAAAGCTGCCACCGCACCTAGTGAAAACGTTGTTTTCAGCATTTTGAAAACGCATAAGCTGTCAAAACGCAGTTTACCCAAATATGTCAGGTGCGTTTTTAAAACTCCACCGCATCAAATAAGCTGCCCCAAACTGGCTCTAAATTTCCTTAAACAATTTTTATTATCCGAGGAAGAATTGTGCTCATCAGGATCACCAAAAAAATTACCAATTTTACTTTCGCTGGAGTTTAGTAGCAGCTAGAATGAGTCATACTAAACCATTTGGAATTTTTCATTCCCAGCAGTTTTAAAACCACTGCCAAACCAACCCAAATTGATTTTGTAGCAGCTCTAAAATCACTGCCTGCTATTTTCCAGTTGCCAAAATTGTCATTGAAGCCATGTTTTATGGTGATTAAAGAGAAGAATTAATTATAACTTGAACGGGAGGAACACATCTTCACAGAATTAACGAGATTTCCTAAACAGCTGATACAATATAATATTATATTTAATTATTATGACATACATAAATGCATTGATTTGATGGTTTAAAACATCAATCGGGTGCTACTTTTCATAAATATTAATGTTTCTAGAGTCATGTATGTTATTTTTTTTTCTCAAGTATAAGAAAATGAGATTATAAAGTATAAATGTTGGCATGACTTCTTGTGACTATAGTAAACAATGATGAATGAGCAATAAAGATGATGATTTAGTAAGGAGTTGAGGATCACACGAAAAAAATAGAACGAGCAGCCTGACAATAACGATTGAGAGAGAGTGATCGGGTTACAAAGGTGAGGTGATGATGATTTGGTGATGAGTGTGTGGTGCAGGCGATCGAGAGATGGTGATCCAATGATAATAGTTTGGCATTAATTATGATCTAGTGATAGTTGTAACAAATGCAATGGTGAAACGATGATGTTTAAGTGGTGACTAATGTATGGTGGTGGTGATCATTGACATCATTCATTAAACATAGCATTATAATTCTTCAAATCTCTCACTTTGTCACAATTCAAGTCAAGGTCCCTTCTATGTGAAGAATGTGGATCTTTTTATAATTTTTAAGAGTGATATTTGAATTTTTTTAGCCAAAATATCAAACACCGTTGAATAGCACGTGTTCACTTGATCATATGTCATTATTTAATATTTTAGTGTAACTGATGCGCTAATTGTATTCATGAATTTGACAAATTGTATGTTTGAAGTGTATCTAGATCAATTTATTATTATTTTTAATGATAGTATGTTAGAGTGTTAAAATATTGAGGATGATCATGCAGTTTATTTTGCGTTAATACAGAAGGACAACATAAATTGAGTGCAAAATTTTTAAATTATGAATTTTGGTTGAGTAAGGTATTTTCGGGAAATATCATTCGTGGAGATAGTATATTTGTACAACCTTAAAAGGTTCAGGTTATTGTTAATTGAATAAGACACATTATTATGTATGAGATGTGTAATTTTCTTGGCATGACCAATTATTATAAATGATTAATTCTTTTTTTTTTTCACATCGTAATTTCTTCGATACTATTGACATAAAAGGTAATGTCATTTAATTAAAAAATAGAACAAGAAGATAACTTTCAAAGCTTAAAGAGTTTTTTGGAGTCATCACTTATTTTGAGTACTATATCTGGTACAATAAGATTTTAGATGTCTAGCGACACATCAATGAAGAGCTTGGGTTGTGTGTATAAGGATTTCTTATGCTTCTATAAAGTAAAAGTTGTGCAAGAAGAATTATTTTGCTCATGATTTAGAATTAGTTGTGATTATTGCATATGTAGTAGCATTTTCTATAAGGAGTTAGGTGTGAGTTTTTTATCATGTAAATTTTCACCCAAAAGGAGTTGAGTTGGAGGCAAAGGATTTGGCTGGAGATAAATAAGGACTATGATCTCAACTATGGTAAAACTAATGTTATAATAGATGCTCTGAGTAGAGAGTCCACTAAAGTAGTAGCTTGGTTGATTACCTCATGAATTTTCACTAATTTATGATATGGAGAGGTTAGAGTTTGAGGTTATTAGTTTAGTTGATGTGGATGTTAAAGCCCTTTCCAGTCTGATTGTATAGACCACTTGTAATAGGTGATTTAAGATCCTTAAAAGATTAATGAGGAGTACAATAGATTGATGGACCATATTTAATCTAGGAGAAGAAATGTGTTAGAAATAGTTCATCATGGGATTTGTACTTAGGAAGGCCGATTATGAGTCCTAGCAATACAACTTTAAAGAGAAAAAAGATATGAGACAGAGATCCTGGATGAGATACATTATTATGGTGACTTAATTCATCTTGAGAGCAGTGAGATGTATCATAATTTGGAGCTAATGTTCCAGTGGGTGGGTTGAAATAAAAAGAGAGGTGGCTGAATTTATATTAATATGCAAGTCTTGTCAGTTTACAATAGTGGAACATCAACGAGTTAGAGTTTATTGCAACTTATGTCAATTCCTAAGTAGAAGTAACACGTACAATGGATTTTCTTATGAGATTTTCAAGATCTAGGCATGGACATGATATCGTGGGTTGTGATTGATCAATTAACAAAGTCAACACATTTTCTTTATATGAGGTAAATAGATTTAGTTGAGAGATTAGCAAAGCTCTATTTGTGAGATTACTAAACTACATAGGATACCAAATGTTATTGTATCTAGTCTAGATGATAGGTTTACTTTTAAATTATAAAAAAGTTTCGAGGAGGGTTTAGAAACTAGACTAAACTTAAGCACACATTTTTAGCTATAGAAAAATGATAAGTTCGAAGGAATGTTTTGGTACCTATTGATTTGTTAAGATTGAGTGCAATTATTACATATGGATCTATGAAAATCATATATCTTTGATAAAGTTTACTAATAAAAATAATTTGTAGTCTAACATTAAAATGACACCTTATGAGGCATTCTATATAATAAATAATGTTGGGTATCGTTATCATGGATAAAAATGGGAGAATGGAGATTTTTAAGTTAAATTTAATGATGATGCCACCAAAATGATTAGATTGATTAGAAATAGATTAAGAGTAGCGTAAGATAGAAAGAAAAAAATATTATAATTCTAAACATTAAACTACAAAAAAAAAATGAAATTTAAGGTTGGTAACTTTGTGTTTATAAAATTCAGCAAATTAAAGAGTTTGAGTAGGTTTGATAGAGAAGAAAAGTTGAGTCCAATATACATGGTTTAGTTCGAGGTGAATAGGAGAGTTTATAAGTCCATTGATGGTAGAAAAGTTGTTGTGAAACAAGTAGGCCGAGTACACATGTATATGCATCAAGTAATATATATATATATATATATATATATATATATATATATATATATATATATATATATATATATANAAATTAATCATCACAAGTGAATCTATAGTTTACTATCCTATTGAACCTAGTTTGATGTGATCATAATTACATGAATTAAACATTATAATCCTAAACAAAATAGCGGGCGAAACAGAAAATAAGAAAACGAAATGACCAAGAGATAGGACTCTTAAATGTTCTTCAAAGGGAGTAAGGCTCATGCTCCCGTGATTTAGGTACAATGTGTTCTCATCATGCTTCTATGAATTCTCTTACATGATAGTTGTCAACTAGGGATAATGTTCTTTCTAGCTTATACCTATGTCATAAGAAGAGTCGGAAATCATGTTACGGTTAAGCGAGATTTCACCATGTAGCGTTTCTCAAGAATCTCCAAAATTCATACTTATTTTCAAATTTATATATTTATTACATAGTTATGAGATCATGTATGTATATACAGAGCCCAAATGACCTCTTTCGTTTTTATGATTGTAGCCAGCTCAGTGGCACTCGACTTCTTATTCTTTTATATTGAATGTTCCTTTTACTATATTTTACACGCGCTCACTTTTTCTTATGCATGTGGTTTGTTTGGATACGATTATGATTACGTTTTTAAAGATAAAATCTTTAAGAGATTCATCTTAATAAAATTCAGTATTGAAATAATCATGATTTTGAAAATCCATTATTTATTTCCTACCTTTATTTTCTTGCAAGGCTTTTGAGCCAGTTTTAAAATGATCATAAAATGCATGAATTTATCCACCATGCATACAAATAGTGTCTCTATGATTAGGATGACTTATATCACTGCATACATGTTGCATGACCCAAAGAAAGCACTCTTGCTTTACAAAACTGGACCATCATATGTTTTATATGATTAGGTGGTCGTCTAGTACATTGTAAGGTGGTAAAGGCTCTCTTGAGCCATATGAGATTTTAATTCTTTTTTAGGTAACCCAAATTTGTCGATCAGTTGTCTATTTCTCTTCCTTTCTGTAAAGGTTTTTCTGTTACAGGTACTTAGATGTTTTTTTCCTTTAGCTTCGGTAGATCGCTTCAGATGAGCACATGAGTTACTGGTGAAGTGATCATCAACTAGGTTAGGTCGACTACCTTCAGAGCTTAGTAGATCCGGGGTCCCAAAAGTCTGGGAGGACTAGTCCATGGAGCCTCAACCACTCTATCTCTACCTATTTTGGTTTTTCTTTGACTAACTTGTTGAGCTACCCCTTTGGGCATAGTTGTTTTGCTCTATCAAGTCTGATGAAAGCACATATCCCAAGCTCTTTTAGCTCAATAGTGTTTGCCAACGAGGTTATGGTGATTCACCATTTGCTTGGTGGTCTGATTCTGCCCTGATGACTAGAGGAATTCCCAATAAAGAGATCGTAAAAAATATCGTTGGTTGCATATATTTTATGACTATATTTAAGCAAGTACAACACCTTCTATCATGAGTTTTTCTGGGTATTCCCCATGATGTAATAAACATGACGATATATCATCTTGAGAGGTCTCTTTGAACCCAAAATAAAAGAAATTTAATTTTATATTTTTGTTTGGTTGGGGTCTTTCTATTGGATCTTTCTCGTATGTTTCTTAGGTCAAGTATGATCGAATTTGCTTTGAGCCACTATACTCTGGTTAATGCTATGAGGATATATATATATATATATATATATATATATAT
>JXCR01142581.1:279559-375961 GCA_002079205.1 Phalaenopsis hybrid cultivar
TATATATATATATATATATATATATATATATATATATATATTAAAGATGGACGGAAGTATCTGTCTGTTCGCCCTATATGTGTTAAATTAACCCAGATGGATTCTAGCCCAGGAGAGAGGGGGCTTACGCTAAAACTGTTAACCAAGGGAAAAAAATTGCGTGCGATAGACGTACACAGCGCTGGGTGCGATATTGGGTACACCGATCGTACAATGGGGTTACATACACGGTATAACCCCTTGTAACCTTCTGTAACATACTTTTACCCTAAAATAAGTTTCGTCATATATTAAGAATTTATTAGTAGGTTACACGTAAGTTACAGAAGGTTTTAAGGAGGTTACAAGGGGTTATACTGTAAATATAACCCTCTTGTACCCTCGATATAACCTCAATATTGCACGCAGTGCTGCGTACGTCTATCGCACGTGAATTTTTTCCCAATTGCACGTACACGCGCGTGCACACAATATATATATATATATATANTAAATTTTAATTTTCGGGTCAAATTTGAGATACTTTTTTTTTTTAATTTGTCTTCATTTTGACTTATTATCTTAGAGAAATTGTGATATAAGAATAAATTTGTGCACATCAATCATTATCATTATGTAATGCACATGGTGGGCATCACTCTACGTAGCACATTAATATTTTTCCAACCAATCATAAGCATCTAAAGACTTATTCAGGATCAAATTTATTTTAATTTTTTTAAAAAATATTTTTATTTTGTGAGATTTTAATGTATTTTTAATTTTTTATTTCTAAAAACAAATTAAAATATTTTTTTTTTAAAAGCACTCAAAATAATTTTTAATTATTTTCAATGCTTTAATATCAATTATATCTTAACTAAATATGTCTTAACATAATTTATTTCAAATTAAAATTTAATCTAATTTAAATCATTTAAATTATTAAATACACATGAAGTTGGTTTTCTTACATTTTTATGTACATCATTATCGCTTTTAATTACAATTAATTAATCATTAATTAAGTTTTTAAGCAAGTCGGTTAAGAGAGTGGTGCTGAAAATTTTCAAATACAGCGATCTGACCGGTCAATGAGTATTTATGTCTATCATCAATCAAAGTCTTTGCACGCATATATTTTGTCAAATGTGTTGAGTTTGACAAACACTGTTATGGATAAGATGTTGACTTCAAATATAAAAGATTTTTTTTTTTGTATTTAATGGTTATTTTTATTTTAATTTTAGAGAAACATGAACTTAATTGTGAAATTTGATTTTATATTAATTTACTTTTTTTATATAACTCAAATCATTCATATTACATTAAAAACTTTATCCTTTTTTAACTTTTAAAAAGTGAAATGTGATTTTTCATGTATAGGTGATGCGCGGTATGGTAATGAATTATCATCTCATTGTTGTATGAGAATCCAGCACACACTCTAGGTGGAGGCAATATAAATTTTTATGTGGAAAGCCCAGGTAGAAATAATTCACTATAGATTGATGAGTACATGTGCATGCCCTTATCCCACAAACGAGAAAAGATTATGAAGTTATGATATTTTTGTGGATGGACTTGTTGCACAATGGTTAGAAGTGGTTGCAGCTGCCAGAACTTTGGTACATCATTTTCGGAGTTCATTGCTCTGTGGTTTTTAATACGACGTGCTGCTTTGAAGAATGCTTCGACGCTCCACGATTTGGTCGCTACTTAGCATAGTGTTTTGTTATTCCAAAACATTGGTCGTTACTCCATACAGTGATTCGTTTCTCTTCAACATTGGTCATTCTTCAGCAAGGTACTTCTTTACGACGAGCAGTAGCGATCGGTGAGCAACGATCGACAGTGGTCTACGACGACAACAACAAGAAGTGGCTGTCAGATCTTTGGTGCAGAACACTAGACTTCAGCCCCTCTTCACAATCCTCCTTTAAGCTCAGGACTTACTACCCCTTTCATGAAAGGATATGACTCTATTTATAATCTATGAGAAGTCTCCCGACAAATAAGAAAATAATTCCGACCGCTCCATCAGATAGCCTAAAAAGATCCCTTTGATCAGACGGTATTCTGTGAACATTTAAGTGTCTTGACAATGTCAGAATTGAGAGACCTTGGGCTTGCTCGATTCATCTCATCGTGACGCTCGATTTGATTATAAGCTTGTTGGATTTGAAATCTGTTTGGCCTTCCAATCAGACACCATAAGCTTCCAAAAATTATTTAACTGCCTGATCTGGGCAAGATTTGATTGAATTGGGTCAACTTTAGTACCATGGTGTTTGTCTCATTGAGCCGGTCAATTTGACTATAAGTTTGTTGAAATTGGAGTTATTTATGATTTTTATTAAAATTTGGACATTCCTTGCTCAAATAATTATCCCAAGATTTATGTCAGATAATAAAAATTTATTGATAGAGTGTCAATAGGAACCACCATCCCATTCACATGTACTTGAAATCCCTTAGTTGTCTAAATTAGCCCCTAATGAACTTTTTAAGCATTTAATATTTTACTATATCTATAAAATTATAATAAATTATGTTAGCTCTTAAATAAGTATGAAAAAATAATAATAATAATAAAAAAACAAAATTATAATCTCCAATTATCTTTCACAAATAAATCATGAACAATGTGCCCTCCCTTTACACATATCACTTAAAATAAAAATGCTTAACAAAAATAAAAAAAGTAAATGTCAATAAATATATTATATTATTTATTTCACAACAAACAGAGTGAAATTTTATCAACGTATTGGCTTTTATGTTCATGTTGTGCATCAATATTAGTTTTGTGTCCGCATTTTTTTATTTTATTTTATTTAATGTTCCTTTTTTAATAGTCATTTTTTCTATTTCTACACAAACTAGTAATATAATATTGGGCATATACTCTATGGAAAAAAAATTAGATCAATTTCATACTTAATTAAATTGTTCTATATTTTATTTATTTTGAATTTAATGGATAAATTTATTTTCAGAAAAAAATTAGAAATATAATATATTTTCACTTATAATATATTATAAAATTAGAAATATAATTTATCTTTTATTTATACCGATTTTTTTTTTCAGGTGTATCGTGTACGTTGTCCGAACGCAGCTCACGTTGGGACTCTAAATATAATATATTTTCACTTTTAAGAGAATTTAAAGTGATCAAACTCTGGTCAATAACACCCATATATATATATATATATATATATATATATATATATATATATATATAGAACCTCTAGGTTTTGATACATTTGTTTTGTTTTTTTAGACGGGGATCCACTATCCCACCTCTCTTATTGTACTTTTTTAATTATTAACGTGTAAGGAGCCACGAATTGCTCTTTTAATAATAAAAAAAATGTATATCAATGTGTGTGTTTGTGTAGGGAGAATGTAAGAAAATTTTAACAATATGTCTTACAAGATATAAAAATGGTCAAATATCTCCAGTGTTATTTTATTGAAAAATTATTTTAAAACTTAAATGTACCTCTTATATAAAAATGTATATAAAAACATTCTAAGTCAAGAGAAAGACAAATTTTCATAACACAACGATGCTTGATCGTCTTCTAAAATATGTGATATGTAGTCATCTCAAAAGTTTCATAAATGACGATTGTAAATATTTTTTTCTCACACAAATAGATCTCCAAATTTGGATTAACACCTCAGGCTCCCTGACTCCTTGTTTAAGGTTGAGCTAACCTATTTGGCATGATTACTAATAGTTTCACATCCATTGTGAAGATATTGTTTGATTCAACTCAACTCCGAAGAGCATACTAAGACCAAACTTCTAGTCCATAAAAAAGTATGTTTTTCATAGCTTTCCTTTAGGACTTCAATTAGCTAGTATATGGAATTTTTATAGGTTTAAATGGTCGATTGGGCTTGTCTTGAGCCAACTAATTTTTATCCCCATAGAATATTTCTAAATATCATCTCCTATAATCATTTGCTAAGATTTTTTTTACCATATTTTAACCATTTCCTAGGCTCTTAAGAACTAGGCTAGTTTATTTGCTTCCAAAAACGAGAAATTATATCAACTTTGAACATGTGTTCCATTCCATCCCTCTTCTAGAAAACATATTTAATGTGACAATGTTGAATAGAAATCTTCGTGTATAACCCATTGCTTGTAACCAATTGTGTTTCCAACCCAATTTTACTTACTAAACTTATTTCTATTTTTTTTTAAAGTTTTGCATTTACATTCTAAAATTTGATCCCTTAAAATTAGACATGTAATCTTTGCTTTTTTGTGCTTTTTTATCAATAAACAAAGCTTTTAGTTATCTCCTTTATTATTAGGAGTCAATTATTGATTTCTAAGGAACACAAGATTAGAAGCTAACATTCTTAGATACCAATCAAATTCATATGATATGCATTACTATCACCCTCTTTTTTTCATTTACTCTCAATGTGTCATTTTCAATTTTTCCCGAGACCTCACTAGTCCATCCACTGGATGATTCTCTCCCATTTAAAGTTTTATGGAAATATAAAATACTAGACACTCCTTAAGGAGACCTCAACACTTATTACAAACAAAATTAAGACCCATTATTAGAGGAAGAATATGTTATCCATATTTGAAGGTTAAACAACACCTAGTCTATAAGATAATATGGAGGCTTCACAACATTTCCTTCTACTTATTCATTCAGAAGCAAAACATCAAGAAAATTAAACACAAGATTAGAGAGAGTATAATGAAGCCCAACAAAATAATCTTAAAGCCCAAAGTAGTAAGTAAAAAGTCTAAAGAAATTTCTTAAGTTACTGGACAGTATACTAAATTAAGTCCATATCAAAATTATTATCTGGATGGATGTTTAACTTTTGGCCCATATTTTAGATTATTAGTAAACACTTCTTTTATTTGTATTTTTATGTTTTTTACATAATTTAAGGACTTGTGAGTCACAAATAGGTTTCTAGAAGGGGAGTGGAAGTGGTGGCCATGTATTAGTGGTACGAATTTTGTTAGAAATGCTCAATATCTTCCTTTCTCTTCATTGTTCACTTACACATCTATATGATGAAGGCAGTTGGGTAGATTAAGGTTGAATTTTTCTTCCTTTTTCTTTAGGGCATTCTATATGTTAAGCTTAAGGTTGAATTTAATGTATTTAAGTAGTCATTTGTTCTTAGGGTTTCTTCAAGTTTAATGAAGGTAGTTGGGTAGATTCCAAGTCCAGTTTTGGTGACTCAACCTTTTTTTGGTTGAAATTTTGATGCTTTGGTATTCTCTTTATCTTAATTTAAGATTTTGGTCCAAAGGGAAACCTTACTTTAATTTGGAATTCGCCTCATACCCAATGGGCTCCTTCCAGACTAAAGAAGATGTAGGGGTTGCAAATAGATCATCACAGGAATTCCTATGACTTGAGTCTCTATAAGTTGCCTAGTGCATCTTCCACCTATTGGAATTCAGATGGGCTTCTACAAGTTTCAACTCTCAGCATCTCAATAAGTAGTTGAGGGTTTGGGTTTAACCTTATGAAACCCTAGTGAATGTAGAATTGGTTTGATGTTCTATGTGGACAAGTTCAATCTCTAGGCATCTTGGAATTTCACTAAGAAACCTTAAGGCTAGATCCTAGGCTTCTATAGGTAAAAAGAGGTCCTTAAAAAATGAGGTTAACAAAAGGATCCCCAATATGTTTAATGTATCCAACAGGTATGCCACACATGACATTGACCGAGCCAGCCAACCAGGTCCCCAGAATATTCCAACAACTTGGAGGTTAAGTTTCACTTTGAGTTTTTCACTAGAAAATCCTCAGACAAAAGATGTACAAGGAAGATTAAGTTTGGGTTGAGTTTCCTGCTGGAGATTCTTAGGACAAAAGATGTTTAAAGAAGAGTAGTCTTGAGTTGAATTTGATTGTAGTTTTTGTTGTTGTGTTTATTTGTTGTTATTTGTTGAGTAGACCAAAGCTTTTCAAATCTTTTATCAGGGGCTTCATTAGACGATAGTCATCTAAAGAAGATCAACTATTGAAGGGGAAATCCTTAATACAATTAAGGATGTTTTATATCCAATTCAAAAACTAATCGAGGAAGAACTAGAGAAGGAGGATACCATATTCTATCAAAGGAGGCCTTATACCAACTCTCAAAAGTTGATGTCATGTCCCTGTCTCTTTAGAGAGGAATGTCGATGGCCTTACATCGTATCTAAGAGGAGAATAGGCAAGCTAGAGGAAATCCATGATTCCTTTCAAGGAGGGCCTTATATCCAAGAAAGGGTGCCTTATTCCCTTAAAGGAGGTCTCATACCCTTCGTTGAAGCTGATGTCATGTACCTATCTCTTTAGAAAGGAATGTCAATGAAATTACATTCTAACTAAGAGGAGAACAGGTAAGTCAGAGGAAAGCCCTGATTCTGTTCAAGGAGGGCCTTATATTCGACTAGTCGGAGAGAAAAAATGTTGTATTTCATTAAAAGATATATCATACCATTTCTTGGAAGTTGATTTCATGTCCCCATCTCTTTAGAAAGGAATGTCAATGGTCTTTCATCCTAAATAAGAGAAGAACAGGTAAGCTAGAGGAAAGTTGTAATTCCATTCAAGGACGGCCTTATATCCAACTAGCTAGAGAGAAAGGATGTCATATTCCATTAAAGTAGGTCTCATACCATTTCTTAGAAGTTGATTTCATGTCCTTGTGTCTTTAGAAAGGAATATCAATGACCATACCTCCTAAATAAGAGGAGAACATGTAAGCTAGAGAAAAGTCGTGATTCCATTCAAGGAGGGCCTTTTATCTGACTAGCCAAAGAGAAAGGATGTTGTTTTCCATTAAAGGAGGTCTCATACAACTTTTCAAAAGTTAATATCAAGTCATTGTCTCTTTAGAACGGAATGTCGATGACCTTACCTCCTAAGTAAGAGGAGAACCTATAAGTAGTCAAAAGAGGAAAGTCATGATTCCATTCAAAGAGGGTCTTACACCCACTTTATGAACTAATTGGAGAAAGGTGCATGAAATTTTTACAAGTCTTATTTAGTTAAGAGTTGCTCTAAATTGTTTGGTGTTTTAAATGTTTGTTGGGTATAGGTCACCCTGAGGGCATTAAACCTTGCCTGTGGTTTGATTAGTTTGTATTATTATTTTATTATTTAAGTGTGTCGGTTGAATTAGAAGACTTACCTTTAAATTTGTAGTTTCACCCTGGTCATTTGGTGTCTGTGTTGGCCTTTTGGACATGCACAGAAAGTTCTTAAAAGCATATTCAACAGAATCTCAGACACAACCAAAGCTTGATTATAATTTTCATGTCTTTAAATGTTCAAGATACAATAATAACAAAAGTCTGAATTGAGGAAACTATCAAAATAGATGCTATATCATGTCATAATTCCCATCTCGGAGAGGTACAATAACATGTATACTATTCTCTTCATTATGTCTTCCCCTTATACTATGGGACTGGCTGTAGAGACCTTGCACTATGAGATACTATCAGAGACAAGCTCTTTCAAGTACTCTCAGGTGATGAGGTATTAACATGGTCATGGTATTTACAGGGGTTACAGGCCCTAGAGTTTTGGCTGGTTGAAAGCCTGCTGGTCATTTTTCTAGATGCATCCTCCTCAACGTGATGGAGATCCTTTGCTGAGGTACGCCTGAGATTCAGTGCTTTTCTAAATCGACACCATTCCCTTATAAGATTAAGATGAACCCAACCAAAAGGGGGATCTGTACTGGTCCTCTGAACTCTCCCGATTCCACAATCTAGAGCACAATCCCAAACTTAATCTCCTAAAAGTTTTGGTGCAAGAGGAAAAATTTAGCCTGGAAGGTGTATTTTACCTCAAAGAAGTGATTTCTACCCTAAAAAACTTCACAAATCTTGCTCCAATCCATGTTTTGGGAAAACCCTAGGTGTCGCCCTCAAATGCTGAAGGAGAGTCGAAGAGGAGAAAGTTGCAAAAATGACCTAAACCAACCTGTTTAGGCAACTTATCGCCCAGGCAGGAGTGGTGCCTAGGCATCGTGATTGTGGAGCCATGGCCTTGCTCCTTTACCAAATTTTCTTTTGTCTGGAGCCATGGTGCCCAGTGACCGGTACTTAGGTGCTAGTTCAACTATAAGCCCAATTTGGTTAAGGCTTTCAACTTTAGTGCGCAAGCCCCCAGATTTGGTTTCAGTCTTTAAATTAGTAATAATCACTCCTCCCCAAATGTATTAATTACACAAAACAAGCATAAACACTAAATCTTAGATAGGTGATACATGAGGATAACTCATCCCCCTTCTCATCACATCTCCCTACCTTACTTCTAATTTCTAACAGAATAACAACACCAATATACTGAGTTCATTCCAAAGCTCTTATAGGGTTGACCTCATGTACAAGATTATCCTTGTTAAAGTGGCTCATGTGTTGCCAACTTCAGGTATCACCTCACCCCTAATGTATGCATACTCTAAATGAATATGAATAGTGTAAGGTCGTCCTCATATTACTCATCAAGCAAGTTTTTGGAAACTTACTTAATGGAACAAGGTTAGATAAATGAAGTAATAGAATTGAGATGGACCTGTCTTAAGATGAAATTCAACATGACTTCGGATGAACCTAAGCTTGGTAAAGAATTGAGGTGTAGAGGATAACATAGATCCTACTCCCTCTAATAGTCAGACTAAAATCTAGTCATAACAAGAAAACTAAGGATTTGTTATCTCACATCACACACATAAATTCAAGCATAAACACAATATTCAAATTCTATTAAACAAAAAAACATCATAGAAACAAAATTGCACCACACAACATGAGTTGCCTCCCAAAAAGTATTTAGTTTAACGTCCTCAGCCTGACAAATTCAGATATCACTAGTGATAATCTATCATCAAAACTTCATTCAATTGCCATTTTTCCCCTACTAAATAGGGTTTGAGTCTTTGTCCATTTATTTTAAATTCTCTACTGCTTCTAAGATTTTTTACATCGATGGCTCCAAAAAGATAAATTTTTACTACAGTAAATTGTCCTGACCACTTGAACTTAAGTTTTTCTGAAAATAATTTTAATCAAGAATTAAATAGCAAAACCTCTTATATAGGATTAAAATCTTTCCTAAGTATCTTTCAATCATGCCACTTTTTCATTCTCTTTATAGATCATGACATTTTCACAAGATTCTTGCCTAATTTCCTCAAGTTCATTTAACTGTAGTAATCTCTTCTTACCAGCTTCTTTCATATCATAATCAAATTCTCTTATTGCTCAATAAGCTTTATGTTCTAATTCCACTGATAAGTGACAAACTTTTCCAAAAATAATAATATATTGTGACATACCTATTGATGTCTTGTATGCAGTTTTGTAGGCCCATAATCCATCATCTAGCTTTAGTGACCAATCTTTTCTATTGGGTTTGAAAGTTTTTCCTAAGATCCTTTTAATATCTTGATTGGACACTTCTGCTGGACCACTAGTTTGAGGATGTTATGATGTGACAAACTGATGTTTAATTCCATATTTAGAAATTAATGTCTCAATTTTTCTATTAATTAAGTGACTCCTATCACTAATGATCACCCTCGGCATCCCAAATTCGCTAAAGATATTTTTTAAAAAAATATGGCAACACTTTGAGCATCACGTTTCGATAGAGCCACTATCTCAATCCATTTTGCGACATAATCCACAATTAATGAAATGTATACATTACCAAATGAAGGTATGAAGGATTTGATATATATGTTAACGTCACGTTTTGAAATACTTACCTACTCTTTTACGTCGGTCACAAGATTTGATATATATATTAACATCCTTAAATAGTAGGTTAGTAAAATCCAGATTGCAAAATCTCATAAGCATAAACTCCAAAATGCCCACCACTTTCAGAATCGTGACACCTTTGATTAATTTTGTAGGTTTCTTCTATGGGTATAAACCTTCTTGTCACCTGTTACTTGCATTTCCTAGACAAATATGGCTCATCCCAAATATAATATCTAACTTTGTGGGAATTTTTCTTTCTTTGATGCTATGAAAAATCATAGAGTATAATATTGTTAACTATATAGTTAATTATGTTAGCATACCATGTAATACACGTTTCATCAATAGCCAATAACTATTCATCAACAAAATTCTCATTAATCAATTCTTCATAATCACAAGAACTTTCACAAATAAGTCATGATAAATGATCTACAAGTTGATTTCAGATCCTTTCTGATCTACTACTTCAATATCAAATTATTGCATTAAAAGGACCCATTTGATTAATCGAGGCTTAGCATCCTTTTTAGTCATGAAATATTGAATAGTAGAATGATCAATATAAATTGTACATGTAGTTTGAATCAGATAAGATCTAAATTTATCAAAAGCAAATAATATAACCAAAAGTTGCTTTTCAGTAGTAGTATAATAAATTTGAGCTTCATTTAGATTCTTACTGCATAGTATATAGCCCTAAAGACTTTGTCATGTCTCTGCCCTAAAAGTGCTCTGATAGCAAAGTCACTTGTGTCTCATATTAATTTAAATAGTTTTCACCAATCAGGTGAAATAATAATAGACACATTGACTAATTTCTCTTTCAGAGTGTTAAAGACTTTAAAACATTCTTGGTCAAAATTAAATAAGACATCTTTTTCCAAGAGAAGACACAAAGGTTTAGTGATTTTAGAGAAAACTTTTATATATCGTTTGAAAAATCTAATATGTCCAAGAAAACTTTGAATTACCCTCACATTAGTGGGTGGTGGCAGTTTTTCAATTACTTGAAATTTAGGTGGGTTTACTTCCATCCCTTTCTCAGATATTTATGTCTTAAAACAATTTCTTCAGAGACCATAAATTGACATTTTCTCGATTGAAAACAAGATTTGTCTCTTCATAGCGTTTAAGCACCTTTGAAAGATCATCCATACATGAGTCAAATGCAGTGTCAAACACTGAGAAATCATCCATAAAAAAACTACTATTCCTTTCTCAGTCAGATCGCTAAAAATTGTCCTCATATAGTGTTGAAATGTTGCTGGTGCGCCCAAAGAGCATTCTTCAAAAAGAAAACGTCTCATAAGGACTTGTGAATGTTGTTTTAACTTGGATCTCTAGAGCTATTGGTATTTTATGGTATCCCGAATATCATCAAAGAAGCAAAAGTATGGATGACCAGCTAATCTATCAAATATCTGATCTAAAAAAGTAGAGGAAAGTGATATTTCCTAGTGGCCGAATTTAATTTACGATAATCAATACATATGTGTCACCCGGTAACATGCATAGTGATTAATTCTGCTTATTAACAAACACTGTTACTCCTCCCTTCTTAAGGACATAATGGATTAGGCTTACCCAAAAACTATCTGATATAGGATAGATAATGTATGCATCTAGCCATTATAAAATTTTCTTATTGGCAACAACTTTCATTATTTGGTTTAATCTCCTGTGAGGATCTGCCCAGAGTTTATGGTTATCTTTTATCAGGATCCTATGCATACATATGGAAGTATTAATCCCATTAATATCAACTATGGCCCATTTGAAAGCTTTCTTATAGTTCCTTGGAGTTTCCATTAACTTCTCCTCTTGTAAATAAGTCAAATCTGAGGATATGATTATATGTAAAGTGATTTAATTTCCTAAGTAAGTATATTTTAGGTACTTGGGAAGTACCTTCATTTCAAGATCAAGGGGTTCCTAATTGAAGGAATAAGGGATTTATCTTTTTTTATTATATCTAGATTCTTGAAATTCTCTTGTACAAATTTTAAATCATCAGTAACTAGAAAAGCAAATTCATCCTGATAATAAAAATTTTTTTCCTCACATAACTCTTGCTCTTTAGTTTTATTTTTAGAATTTTCTTGGAAATGACTACTACTCAAATAAGCAATTAAATCCATCCGATAACACTCATCATCATTTACTTTAGAAGGTTATTTCATAGATTTTAATACATTGAACGTAACTTCTTGACCGTTAACTCTCATTGTTAATTTACCTTTCTACACATCTATCATTGCTCTTCCAATGTCTAGAAAATGTATACCTAATATGATGGGAATTTATTTATCTTCCTCCATGTCTAACACAATGAAATACACTTAGAAGATAAACTTATCAACTTTGATAAGAATATCTTCTATAACTCCTTTCAGATATATGACTGAAGAACCAACCAATTGAAGAGTTACAGTAGTAGGAGACAGTTTTCCTAGGCTTAACCTTTGGAAAGCAGATAATGGCATAAGGTTTATACTTGCTCCGAGGTCAGATAAAGCTTTTCCATACAACCTCTCTTCTATTGAGCAAGGGATTGTAAAGTTCCCAAGAACCTTCAACTTTTGAGGAAGCTTCTTTTGAAGGATAGCGCTGCACTCTTCACTGAGCGCAACAGTCTCGTAATCTCCAAACTTTCTATTTTTGTTGAGGAAGACTTTCATATTCATATACCATGTGTCAAGGGGTGGTCACTATCATAATATAAACAAAATATGAAATTGGGTAAGACAATATACAAAAGTCAAGCAAGGTGAAAGTGGTCAGCTAGGACATTGAAATTTAACTTGCGAACACATAATAAGACATAAGAAAATTGATTTTAATAGACTAAGTCAAGGAGTAACCTAAAAAAAGTTAAAATTTTATTTTACCATAAAATCTATCATCTAATTCTACTCCTTAAAACTAGAGGTTGTCCCCCTGTTTCCAAGTAGCAAACCTAACCACAGTTAAGTATGAAACAAACTAATCTTGTCTTTCTATGAAAACTTGAATCCCCAAATGACCCAACCTAGCCTGACTTGATCCCAAACCTATTTGACCCAAGACCTTGAGAAATCAAATTTCACCCAAAAATATCAACATTCAAATCATATCAAAAATATCATCATTTTAACTTTTATAAAGTAAAGCACGTTGTTTAAGGGTAACTGAGATGACATGACTAAGAAAATTGAAGTATAGGTGTTAGATATGTTACATAGGATCCGTGTTAGATATGTTACATAGGAATTGAGTAATATGTTTGTAAATCTTCCTAACCTTAAATAAGAAAAGGACATTTACATACGAAGCACACAATTCTTTTGTATTTTTATCTCATACTTAGACTTTTACATTTACACATACAACACTTACATCTTCAATATCAAACCAAACATAACACTATTAAGTATTTATATATCTTATACCTAAACTTTCATATTAATGCACTTAGCACTCAAACATTTAATATCATACCAAAAATAGCAATATTACCACTTTTTAAAAGTGAAACATACATTTTAAGCACCGAAGTAAAATTTAAGGTGTGAGATATGTAAACACAAAAGAATTATGTGCTAAATATATAAATTCCCAACAAGAATAAAATTGAACTTTAGAAAAATTTAAATACATAGGAATTGAGTGGTATGCTTGTGATTCCTTGTCTTTTTTGTTAGCCAAGCAAGAAGTCTCAAGCAAAATAACGAAGCTTATCAACATACCTCAAGCAACAAAAGCAACCAAGAGGGAGAAAGGAAGGTAGGGGAGAAATACAAGGGTTACCTTCAATTCTTGTCGGATCCTAATGGCATCTTAAGCCAAGATATTTTAACATCATTGAGACATCGAGAGAGGAAAAAATGAAGGTAAGGAAAGAAATGTAAGGGTTTTGATGAGAAGAATCAATTGAATTTAGAATTTTGGAAGAATACTAAAAAAATTTAGCCACTTTTCGGATTGAATTCAGCTGCTAGATCAGTTCAATTTAAATCATTCAAGAATTTTAAAAAAATGCAAATTAGTTTTTTAGCCAGTTCATTTAATCAACCAAAAATTTAGCCAGTATTTCAACTGCCAAACTAATCCTAACCATTCAAACTAATATTCTGTTGGAGAAAATTTGGCCAAAAAAATAAGCCAAATTTTCACCAATTTATGTTGGTTTTCTTATAATGTAATTTGCATATGGTGTCAACATGATATTTCCATTTGATGATTAGATGTTAGGTAGTTTGTTATGTTCCAAGGATATTGTAATAACTGTTAGAAATTTTAGATTAGATTTGATCATTTTATCTTTAACCAAATTCAAAGTAATTTGGGCTTGAAGTGTTTAGTAAAATACTATGCCACTATTCAATGTTAGAAGAAAAAAGTGAGATTTGATTTTTCTAATGATAAATCATTTACTTCCAATATAAGAAAGGAGTGATAGCACATCACTAATCAATTCAATTAAGGTCAATAAATGTTTAAATGCTGATGAATTATCGTTTTTTGGCCAACTTAGAAGCAATCAAATATTGAATTAGTGACATAAAGGCTAACCCATACGACATATGAGTTTGTTTGTATTTTTCCTTAAAAACTTGCTAGTTTGAAACCAGAGAGAAACATAGAGTATATGATTGATGTTCAGCAAAAAAAATTACACCCATTATAAAAACATTTTATAGAATGATCACTAAAGACTTGCAATAATTAAAGATTTAATTATCATAGTTGATTAAGAATTTTTTCATGAGACCCAGTACATCTCCTTGGAATGCACTTACATTATTTGTTAAAATGAAATATGATTGGGTGCATTTGCGCATTAACTATATGGAACTAAATAAGACGATTGTAAAAACTAAATATCCACTATCTATGATTGATTTATGATCAAATAAGAAAGCATTTATATTTTCAAAAATTAATTTGAGAATTAGATATCATTTAGCTTCAGTTGGGGCATTATGAAATCTTAGTTAGGCCATTTGGGTTGATAAATGGCCCACTAATATTTATGAATAAGATGAATATAAGTTTCAATATTTATATTAATTAGTTTGTGATGGTATTTATTAATAATATATTTGTTTATTTAAGAATGATTATGATCATACCTAACATTTGAGGTTTGTTTTAAACTTTTGGATGGAGCACAAATTATTTGTTAAATTATCAAAATATGAAGTTTGGGTTAGGAGTATAACTTTCTTGGAGCATATTATTAGTGATGAAGACATGTCATGGACCTAGAGAAAATAATAACAAAGTAGAATGGCCAAGACCAACCAGTGCGACCTAAGTCAAAAGTTTTATGAGACTATATGGATATTTTGGAAGATTTTTGAAATAATTTTCATAATTTAAAGGTATTATATATATGAGTAAAATAGAAATATTCACTAATAATTAAGCTTTAAAATATATTTTTAGATAGAAATGATTAATTTTGAGATATCAAAGATGATTAGAATTGGTAAAAAACTATGATCTTGATATACAATTTTATCTTGCAAAGGACAATGTTGTTGATGATAAGTTGAGAAAAAAAGACTAATGGTCATGCAAGTTGAATACTAACTCAAGAAGTAAAGTTGATTAGAAATATGAAAGTTATATAGTTAAAAATGTAAATATAAAGTGATTAGAAAACAAATAGTTTGTATCGAATGATTGTTCATTCTACTCTTGAGGAGAGAATTAGAGTTTTACAAAATTAGAACAATGAATATTATAAGTTGATTGATCAAGTGCAGATGAATGAAGAAATAATCTCAGCATGGATAAGTAAAATATTCTTGGAAGAAATTTATATTTGTAAATATTAAAAGAATCAAGGTTGATTCCAAAAAAAAATTACATAATTCTCATAATTTAGGCTATTCAATTCATCACAAAATTTTAAAATTCATTGAAATTTAAAATTAATATTTTGGTATGTGGATTAGAAGGAAAAAACATGCATCAAATTATTTAGCTAAATGTGAAGCTTGTTAGATAATAAAAACCTAACATCAGAGCCCAATAGTATATTGCAATCATTATCAATATTAAAGTGAAAAGAACAAAAAAATATAACAATAAATTTTATCTAAAGTTCTAATGATCAAGTCAAAAATATAATTTTATTTAAATTGTACTTAATAGATTAAAAAAATCAATACACTTCATACCTTTTCATTAGATTGGTTCTATGGTGAAGTTAGCAGAACTACATGTGAAGAAAATTATTAGATTGCATGGAATCTTCAAAGATAGTGCCAAACAGAGATAACTAGCTATCTCACATCCAAGCTATGGAAGGGTATTCATAAAGGTTTTACTACTAAATTATATTTCATTAAAACATTTCATCCATATATAAATGGCTAATAAAAAACATTCAAGTATTATAAGATTTACTAAGATTATGTGTTAAAGATTTTGAAGTTAGCTAGAAGGACCACATTTCATTAATAGAAATTTTTTGTAATAATAACGACTAGTCTAACATCAAGATTATGCCATTTGTTGCATTGTAAGATAAATTATGTAGAGCACAATAGAGTTAGGTTAAAATGGAAGAGAAATGACCATTAAGTCCACAATTAGTTGGCTAAGCTAGTAAGAAAATGTTAAGAATATGAGATACATATTAAAAACAATCAAATACTTTGGCAAGTGTATTATACTCCTAAACATAAATTGATAGAGCTTGAAATCAATGAATTTGAATTTTTAAAACTTAGACAAATGAAAGGCTTATCAAAATTTAGCTGACCGAAGTTGAGTCTTGGATATATTAGGTCATTTGAAATTATTAAGTGGGTTAAATAGTTTGCTTATGGACTATCATTTGTTTATATATATGTCAGATTTGCAAAATATTTCTCTTGTAACAATATTAAAAAAATGTTACAATTGAAGATTAAAATGTCTCACATAATTAAGTTGAAGTATAAAAAGATATGACTAATATATTCCTTATTTACTCTCCTCGTATTTCTGTATATTCTCATCGTATGAGCAATAATGAGCCAAAGTTTGGGAGTAGGCTAAAGGGACAATTTAGGGAGAAATAAGAAGAAGATAATAAGAGAATGGGAAGAGAATGAGAGGGAGAGGATAAAAAGAAGGAGAAAAGTGAGATAAGATAAGAAAGTATTTAATTTAAAATTTAAATTTTTTGGTATTTCTTTAACAAATTAATTTAAAATTGAAGTCGTATGTTACTAAAATTGTATGAAAAGAAGTATTTGTAATTTTTTTACAAAGAAGGAAATTTTAGTGCATTCACTTCAAAGGGGTTAATCATCAATTAGATAGGATATGCGATTTTTAATATAAATAACAAAGTTGTTGCAGTATTTTGCATATGTTATTATATATAAATTAGATTATTAAGTGCATTTCCATACAAATTCCTCATATTGTACATAACATGCGTATAGCTTACAACACTTGCAAATGCTCAAACATATATTTTGATGATACAAGTTTTAAATTAATTGTATTATGATTATATGATTAAGTTATTAGTTGCTAGTCCTTTTAAATAAAGATATATAATATATGTAAATCACATATTTTTATATATTGCTATTCAACATTTTTTAAATTGAATCACATATTCATTTAAATATCCAATGATACAAATATAAGATGCTTAAGAAATATCATATGTTAAGGGGATATGTTGACATTGATACATATATGATACCTGCATGGGTAAGGGCAAAAGATCATTGATTGAGGAAAAATTGGCTTCAATGTAATTCAACAGTGATTGTGTTGGGTTAAATCTAAGCTTTATTAAAGTTGATGATGTAACCTTTGTGTTGAATTCATATCTTATATTATGATGTGGGTATTTAACTTATTGTCTTATATTTTCCAATATTTTCCAATAAACCTAGATAAGCATATATGTCATATTCAAAAGCTAAAGTAAATTATAAGACATCATAAAATAAATAAGAGAACAAAAAATTTGATACATTTAAATTAATATGAAAGTAATTGAGTCATTGATGAATATATTATACTAAGAATACTAATCTTTGAAATTATATTGCTATCCTCTTATGCAAATATTTTTTTAATTTTAAATATTATAGTAATAAACTAATAACATGTAATTAGTTTATGATTGTGCAAATTCATGGTTATCATGCATGCTATTTATTTATATTGCTATGTCATAGCTCACAACATTATCATAAATATTACTTTAGGAAAAAGTGAGAATGTGAAGCGATTAAATATAATAAATATAGTTTTGTGATCATATTGTATTGTATAGCTATTGCAAGATTGAAAATTTTTTAAGTAAGATATTAAATGAAGCTTATACTTTTCTCTAATAATTTCAATGTGTTTTTAATGCTTTGTAGATACAATGAAAATATGTTTTGGATTGCTTTCATTCAATTTTGCTACTTGATTTTATTGGATATACATGAATTATAGTAATTTGTTATTTTTGGTATATTTGAGAGTAAAACATTACCTCAATCTATGTTAGTTGTTCAACATCTGTGATTATCTAAGTTTACAAATATCATTCACAATCTGAATCTTAAACTCAAAAGTATATTAGATAGCAAATTATTAGCTACAAATTTAATCAAATTCTAAATGAATATTGAGCAAATTATTTAACAATTTCTAATCATATTGATTAAAATTTGATTGAGGTCTAAAAAGAATTCAAATATAATTACATTTTAATTTTGATATTGTTTGCACAAATAAGAATGCAATTCAAATTTTATGTTTTATTGTGATATAATGATTATGTTTACTTTCACCTTATAATTGTATTGGTTTAAGGTATTAACTATCATAATAGTTGTATAGATATTATGCACTAATTTAATGTTTTTAAATACAACGGAGTATAATTGTTAGATTATAATTTCTTGTGTTTTTCTTTACATTGGTTTATTGAAATTTTACTCAAATTTTAATTGAATCATGTTAGAACATTATTTGAACCCTATTCGATTGTTTGAACCTTCTTCAAAAGATATTTAAACCATACAAATCATGATCACAATTTATTTGTACCTAATTTTAGACTAAAATGGTTTTTATGAATCTCTTCCATTTTGTAGATAAGATCTATAGAGTTTAAAGAAAAATATTTCTCTACACCATCCGTCATTTTCTCTGTTCCATAAAAAATATCCTCCTTCATATAATACATTAATAATGATATTTGGTTCACTTTAAGAAATAACTAATTAGAATATATTATCATGATTATATGGGCTTATGCTTGAACCATGTTTGAATTAAGGTTGCACCATGTTGTTCAATCAAGGTTTAACTTGTTTGGACAACTAAATAATATGTTAAAGCTTAGCATATGTTCAAACATGTTCGAATAATATTCGATCATGATTTGAACATTATAAAAAAATATAGTTTGAATATGATTTGAGCATACATTGATACATATTTGAATATAATTCAATCATGATTCAAAGTCTAAAAAAGTTTGAAACACAAATTTTGGTACAAACTGACCTTAATTTATGAAGCATTCTAAAGAGATTTAAAGAATGATTCATGCCTGTTGAAGTAAACTCCACCCCCATGGTTTCTTACCCTTCTTAGCAACATAATTTCAAAGATTAAAGGGCATCAACAAGTGCATATGATGTAAAAAATTTCGACTTTTTCCAGACTTCTATCAGCGCCCGCTAGTCCTCACTGAATTCGAGAAGGTGGCAACTTCACGCGGCTGGTCCGCTTCCACGATGAACGGCGGGCCTTCCGGCTTCCGTAAGCTTTCCCTCGCACCCCCAAGGTTTATACGCGCTCTGTTCTAATAACCTCCGACGATGGATTTATGAATTCTTTCCTCTCGTTTCTTACCCTTGCAGACAATGCCCCCGTCACGAGGACATTCGTAATTGCGTGCGCTCTCCTCACCGTAATTTTTGGGGTTCGTGGCCACGCTGCAAATCTGGGTTTATCTTACGAGGTAAACCCTTTTTTCCCCTCATCTCGCTTACTGGACTGTCATATTTTCATGGAGTTGTTGATTGAACATGTATGGTTTACTTGTGATTGTTTTTGGTTTATCCAGTTATTAAAACTGTTATTTATTTCTTCAAAAGCTTATTCATGGAGCCTATGATAGGTAATTGATTGAGTGTGGTATCCCCAATGTAAGATATTGAAGATATCGTCTTAATGTTTCTTCCAATAGTATGAGTTCTACCTAACAATCCATAACTGATAGTTCAGCCAACGTTTTCCCCTCTAGTTAGAGCATATATTTTATTAGCTTCACTCGAGTTAGTACACTAAAAAAAATTACTTTATATGTCCGAGAGTTTGGTAAAGCCATTTGATGCTTGTTTTGAATTGGAGATATAAGGGCATGTGTTTTCTTAGAAACTATGGAATCTTATATGAAATGATAATCTTTTTCAATATATTAGTTTGTACATGACGATATGATTGTTGGCAATATAGATGACAACATGATTGCCAGACTATAATGTCAACGGATGGCACGGAAGAAAAATTATTTGTCTTAAAAGAGTTTTTAACTGGCATTATCCATACTCGTAGTGCCCCATAGATCTGTATCAACTTTAGCAATTGATCTGATAGCAACAATTTATTATGCTTTTCCAATTGACTAGATTTTACTCAACAATGATGTAATATTTATAGTCTGACTTATTCCCTTCAGTTGAGCCAACATTATTCTTGTCAACAATCTCATAAACGGTGGAGGTGTAAAGTGAGAGTTTTTATTTATCATAAGGCGAGGATAAACCCTAATGCAAGGGGCATAAGCTCCTTTTTTAAATAATTTAATATTTCATAAATTGTAAATGAAATAAATATTTCAAATAAAAAGAACACAAAGTAAATTCCCAAATCCAAAGTCTATAATCTTATTGACACAGGGGTAAGTCTCCGACATTGCAGCAGAAGGGAGCCAGCTCTAGGCCGGTTCAACTCATAGTTCCTGAGAGCCTGAAGACTCTTTTTTCCCTGGATTTGCAACCCGTTTGGAGTGGGACCCACTTCCAATTATCCTCTTATTATATATTTGTAATTATTTTATTCTAGGGTTAGTTATTTTCTTTGTTCTGCATCAGGACAACCACTAACGTCTCTTGGTCTCTAGGTGGTGATTATCTTTTCTATCCATTTCTGCATCCCTCTCTCTTTGCTGTCACTCCTTCCTCTTCATTGTAACCATTAGTATAATTGCCCTTTTGCTGTTCTTTCTGCTATTACTCACCGTCTAGCCATCCTCCTCCCTGTTGCAGCCCTAGGACAGTCCTTTTTTGGCTATTCCATAATCCCATGCCTTACCCCGCCGCCACCATAAAACAATGGTTTCTGACTAATTTCTAATGTTCCAACCATGCAACGAGCTCTTTCTCTCATTCCAGCCTGCTGCCTATGACTCAACTCTTCTCCTTCACTATTGATATTCTCCTCCCTGTTGCTATAATTCAAGCCTATCCTTTCCAGCCGATTTGCTACTGTACGACCCCTTCTCTTTGTTGCCGCCACTCTTTCAGTCCCTCCTTTTGCTGTCCAAATTTAACCATCTGCCTCAGCTCCCCGACCACCTTGCAAACCTCTGCCTCTTATGGATTAAACCCTAGTGTGAGTTTGTGCTGTGTTTATTGTAATTTCCCCTCTCAATTGTGTTTGATTGTAACCACTTATTTGCTTTTCCTATTGTGGTTTGAGTTAACTTTAATTCAACTTATAATTTATATCCTAACTCCAAAGTTTCAATGATACAAATATATAAAATCAATAAAATAACATATAAAAAGGAAACAAGAGGAAAGATGATTTCGCAGGGCGAGTTGTGTGACATTGAAGAAATTCAAGTCTAATGATAGAGTTTTCGACAAAACATGTGAAAATTTAGGGATAAGCTTTTTGAAGGAGATGAAGCTTAAGCTTTGATGTTTATGCAGGCTAATAGGAGAGGAATGGGTTTAATATGGCTTAACTCTTAAGTGACTAAAAAAGAGTTAGTCTTTTTATTTATAAAGTTTTCTATAATTAGATTAGATTGTTGTTTGAATGTAAGGAAATTTTGTAATTTAAGAATTTAAATGTATATTAAGTCATATCATGAGGCTATGAACTTGTGAATGGAGTGTTAAAGGAGATTCTTGGAGCCCCAAGGAGCATATGGCTTGGAGGCTTTATTTCCTTGTTGCATTTTTTTCTCTCTCATCCATTGGGTGAGCCCCAAAAGTACCTTTGAAAAGACTAGATATCGAAGTTTGCTTTGAAAAGACTAGATATCGAAGTTTGCTTCAATATTCAAATGTTTAGATTGAACAAATAACAATCATTTTTCTAGAGAGTTATCATATATTTACGAATTAGTAGAATGGCGTTCTAATGTTTTTTTTTATCTTATTACTCCAATAAAAAATGAGATGTTATGCTTGGTAATAATTAGATGAATCAACTTACATCTAAACATCAATATTGAGGCAAATTATTAAGATTTTATTCATGATAATGCATTGTTTGAGTGTCAAAAGGGATATCAACAAGTCTACGACTAAAAAAGACCTATTTTTTTGAATAGGATCAATAATATAATTCTTTAAGAAAAGGTACACTCCCTTCTTTATTATAAACAAATTCAATTTCAAGAAAGTTTTGGGGTATTTTAGATATTTGGCGACAAATCACTCATACAAGTAGCATTTTTTCTTAGAGATGTCCTCATGGTAGCTATTAGTGAGTAGGATGTTAACATGAACAATTATTACGATCGAACCAGCAGGAGTATGGTTGATAAAGATACAACGAGTTGTTTTTGCTACTATGAACAAACTTTTGTATAGTTTATCAAAGTACGTTTGTAGACTGATGTGTATCAAATGTGCATATTTTTTCTATATTATTTTTTTTTCTTTATTGGTGTTATTTTTAGTTTTTACATGATATTTTAGTGTTTTATACACTATAAAGGTTTAACATGTTAAAGGAATTATAGGGAGAAATGAGATTTAAAAGGAAGTGCTAATGTTCTGAGTTAGGTGCTTTTGCTCATCTCTAGGCGCCATGGTGCTCTCCCAGGCTTGGAAATACAAATAGCTTGGAAGTCTGGCGTTAGAGCACCTCTTTCCCATGCATGAAAATACGGAGAGGCATAAAGTTTGGTGCTAGTGTTGCGTGTCTGGCTGCCTATCCCAAGTTGGAGCCTGGAAACCTGACATAACTATTTCGTGCTAGGGTGCTTGTTTAGGAATATGGAGTCAGAACTGTTGGAAGTTTGGTGCCAGTGCTAGGTGCCTAAGCTCCCAGTCACGCCGAATGACTATTGTGTGCAATTTTGAGCTGATTCGGGCTGCAAAAGCTTTAAAAGAACGTCATTCTGAATAGAGAAGAGATGAGACTTGGAGACGATGAGAGAAGACAAAGGGCAATGAGTGATGTAGTGAGGATAATGGAGAAACACTACCAGGGTGAACATTATATGTTGTGTGTTTTTCTTTTCTTCCCACCGGTGGTGTTAAGTTGTAAATAGGAGGCTAGGTGGAATAAGTGTGGATTGCTCTAGTTTGGTTGTTCTTACTTATGTATAAACTTTGTTTTCTATTTTTAATGAAAGTTATTATGTTTCCATTTACCATTTCTCATCATTAAATTGCTTTCTCCCTTGAATTGTAATATAGGGTATTTAGATTTAAGCTATGGTTTTGTGAACCATACTATTTTCAATGACATGCTGATATGTTAACCTTTTGTGCTTAATTTATTTTTGAATTTACCACTTAGAATGTTAAAATGGGTTGTGATCTAGTACTACAGAAGTAGGCTAGTTGGATAATTAGGTTAACATATATTGTTTTAGGAGAATAGGAATATTGCTATTATGATAGTACGAAAATAAAAAAACATGATGGTTTTTGCATGACTTAGAGAATTAAATTGTAATATAAAATTTCAAAGCTTATAACATTGGAAGAGGCTAAAGAGTATTGCTGTTCTTGATTGTCAACAACGGTAGATTCGATTAGATGAATCTAGATTTCTTGATTCATTTCAAAGGAGAATTCTGTCCACTGCAAGAAAACCTCTCTAATGTAGATTAATTTTGTAAGACATAGGATTTAGAAACTTTATGAACTTTGAACACCTTAAACTAAGTCTAAAATTAGTAGACTAAATATTCAATTTAATTTGAAAGTTAACTCGTTTATCGTGGGATCGATACACTGACTCAAATCCATATATTATTGGAGCGACATATATACTTGTGTGGTTGACATATGATTTACAACCTTGCAAAATAAAAATTTTAGAATCGTTGCTGGGGAACAACGCTAAGTTTTCAATTTTGGTGAATTGTAGTTGAACATTGAAAGTTTAGATTTGGAAAGTTGTAGCGTTATTTTTTTTCTTTATGTTATTTTGTGTTTTTAATTATTTCTGTTGTTATATATAGTGTTGAAAAAATCTAAAATGACTTGTGATTTTCTTTTTACTTATTGAACGTTATTGTTTAAGATTGATTGTTCCTTTATGTTAATTGTACCTTTAGTTTGTGTGTTCTGTTTGTTTAGGGTCATTCACTAGTCAGTCCTAAGTGTTTATGCGTAGGATTGGACCTGCTGAACTAGTACCGTGTGACCCTGAAATAGAAAAAAAAAACTATCAAAAAGTTAGAACACTAAAAAAGTTAGGAGCAATGACAAATCCTCAGGATAAGAATGCTCACTTTAGAAAATTTATTGACTTCGCCAACCCCTTGGTAGATGGAGTGCACTAGAGCATTAGTAAACCTACAATTAGTGATAATATCTTCGAACTCAAACCTTCAATCATTCAAATGACCCAAAATTCTCAATTTGGGAGTTCATCTGTAGAAGATCCTAACCTCAACGTTGTTAGTTTCTTGAAAATTTGTGCAACATTTAAGTATAATCATGTCTCTAATGATTCTGTTAGGCTAGGCTATTCTCATTTTCCATAAGTGACAAGAAAAAAATTTGGCTAATCTCCTTACCACTTGATTTAATCACAACATGGAAAGACCTTACCTATAAATTGTTAGCTAAGTTTTTATATCCATCCAAAATTTCTAAGCTTAGGTATGACATCCTTTACCCAGTTAGATGGTGAGTATATATATGAAGCTTGAGAAAAAATTAAGCAAATATTTAGGAAGGACCCACACCATGCTCTACCAATTGATTAATCATTTAAATATTTCATAATGGACAGGTGGGATATTTGACGTCTATAATAAATACTGTAGCAGCGAGGTCTTTAATGTTTAACGCTTTGGTGAGGCCCATGCTTTACTAGAAGAGATAACTACTAATAATTTTTAATAGCATTCTGAGAGAGTGAATCCTAAGAAGATAGCAGGTGTCAATAATGTCGACGTATAAGCTATTCTGACTTCAAAAGTAACAATTATATTGAGGAAGCTAGACAATCTCGGTTTAAGTCCAACACCAGGATTACTAGTATTAGAAGAGAATACTTATGAACAATTTGTGGGTCCTAGTAGTGTTTCTGTGGAGTCTATGAATGCTATTCATAATCGGTCCAACAACCCATATTCAAATATCTATGACCCAGGCTAGAGGAATTACCCAAATTTTAGCTGAAATAATAATAATCAAGGTGTAGAAAATTAGTAGCGGGGAAGCAATCAATCTAATCTTACAGAAAATTTTAGTAATTAGGGTAGTAATAAATCGAGACTGACCTACCCACCTGAATTCATTTCCACTTTTTTAATTTAAAGAGAATAAATTATATTTAGAAGAAATAGCATTGCAAATGGTAAATCAGATACAGAGTCAAGCTACAACCATAAAGAACTTTGGCCATCAATTGGGATAGTTAACTCATGAATCACAGACCCTAAGAGACGTTACCAAACAACATTGAGATGAATTCTAAGAACCATGGTGTAGAGCAGTGCAAAACTATTAGACTTAGTAGTGGGAAAGAGTTAAAGGAGATAGTTAGGGAAGATCCTAACATAGAAGATGAATCTGAGCCTGGGATATCTACTGAAAAATCTTTATCTAACTTAAAGAAAAATGCCTTAATTTCCTAGGAAAAATAAGAGAGACTACTATGATGGTTTTCTTAGAGATTAATAAGACAAAAGATTGACTAACAATTTTTAATTTCTTAGAAATGTTCAAGAAGCTTACCATTAGTATTCCATTCCTTGAAGCTCTTAATCATATGTTAAATTACATAAAATTTATGAAATAATTTTTAAATAAGAATTGTAGATTCTCAAAATTTGATACTGTGGCATTAACGAAAGAGTTTAGTGCTGTAATTTAAAAGAAAATACCACAAAATTGAAAGATCTGGGTAGTTTTATTATTTTATGCATTGTAAGAGACCGATTTATGTGAAAAATACTGTCACCTAGAAACTAGTATAAATTTAATGTCTTTTTCAATATTTGAGAGAGTAGTATTAGGAAAGCTTCAACCTATCACTATAACCGTTTAGCTAGCTGATTGTTTTTTGACTTTTCTTTAGGGGGTTATAGAAGATGTCCTAGTGAAAATAAATAAATTCATCTTCTATGCTGATTTTATTATTTTGGATATGAAAGAATATGCTAAGATCTCAATTATTCTAAGAAGACCATTTCTTGTAATTGACAGGTTGTATATTGGCTTGTAAAGAAAGGGAGTTAACTATGAGAGGCTTGGATCAAGAATAAAACTTAGAATTTATAATCTGATTCAACCATTTATATATCCTCTAGAAGATTATTGTAGATTTGAGATAAAAAAATTGTAGGAAATTCTAAATAAGGGCTTGAGAATAATACTTATAATAAAAAAATATTCAAGATCGGGATTGAAATTTGAGGATTTAGAAGAGTCTATAGAGCATCTAAAATATTTGGTGATTTATAAAGGACTATTAAAATGAAAATTTAATACTGAAGAAAAATCCTATGCATGATTTGTTTGTGTCAAGTTGAGGACATAAGAGCAACCATTACTTGGGAGGTAACTCAAGCATTATCTTGTGGTTTGATTGCTTGTTTGCACTTTATAATGTATGTGTGTTTTGTTTTGGTCAGAATGAGGAGATTAAACTAAGCGCTTATTGGGAGGCGACCCAATATATCTTTTAATGTTTTATGTTTTTATTACCTTACTCTCCAGAGTCACCCTCCATTTACTCATGATATCTTGATTCCCTAGTTCTTATGCTTTATTTTTCCTTGATACTATTTAGGGATGTTCGTATATGTTTATATTTATGTTTGTGTGATATATGTGTTTTTTATGTGATAGTTATATGATTTTGATATGATACTTGCTGCTATAGATATTGTATTTTTCTTTTTATTGCACTTTCGTATTCTACCCAGTATATTCCCTTATCTCTCAAGGTATTTGCATGTGTTTTGTCGAATAACTATGAGGGGTAAGGATGTGTGTAAATTTCTACCTTAAATTAAGGCCCCGTTTGGTTCGACTTTTTTGGCGCGGCGCTGTGTGTGACAACGGCTTCGTCCCGCAGTCGGTCGTTTGGTTCGTAGCTTTGCGACAAAACTGTCGCAAAGCTGAGAGAAAGCAGGTCGCGATATTAACCCCTCAGCCCCGCTTCCGCCTGAACATTTGCCCCGCTTACCCCTTTCATTTCTCTTCTGCCTAACTGCTTCCCTCGCGGCTCTCCTTTTTCGTCTTGATTTGTAGCCCCTCGATCGACAAATCTGAGGTATAACGAGCAATTTTCTTCTTCTAATCGCAGATATGAGAGAGCTTATGAGTTTTTTCGAATGTGATGTTTTCTCTTCTCATCTCCTTCTTATTTCTGCAATTTTTTGTTTATTCCTTCTAAAGATGCGGTGGATCTGTACATTAGCGCATGGAACCTGCTTGGTTTTTACCGGTTGCTTCACTAGGGTTTTGCCCTTTCTTTCCCTTTTCGTTTGAGTCATTCTTGTTTGGTGGATGCTGACTCAAGAATGGAATAAGGTAGTAGTTGATTCACTGATGTATTGGTTGATTCACTGATGTGTAGTAGTTATTGTTCATGCTTTTTCTTTCCCTTCTCGGTGGATCTGTACATTAGGTAGTGGTTGATTCATCACTGATGTTTTGCTCTGAGACACATTTGTGGAAATTATGAAAGGCACTGACTTTGTTTGCACTTGGTGCCCGGTTAACATGGGCATTTCCTTGCAATAAACTTCTCTGCCATGGACAGTGCATGAACAACAAACGAATCCTTTTCTAAGCTTAGAAAAATTTTAGCAATTGTTTCAAAGTAAAACATTGGCCTTGTCTTTTACTGGTTAAAAGAATGGAATGCATATTTTTTTAGCTATGAAACATAAGAGTGATACTGATTGGGGTAGAAGAATTGGTTCTTGCAGTAAAAATTATGAATTGTGGCTTACCCCTGGCATTCCGTTTTATTTTATCCCAATGTGATTCTGATTCCTTCTGTGTTGGAATCCATTAGTTGTTTGCTGAACAATTTATTTTAGAAATTTATTTTAGAAATTTACTTTAGAAATGAGTTGAGATAAATTTTAAACCTATATGTTTTCAAAATTACAAAATATTTTTTAGAAATTATCTATAAAAATGAATATTAAAAACAATTTATTTCATTTAATTAATTAAGAAATAATATTTTTATAAATTTTATGTATATTACACTCATATTTATACAAATAAATAAAAAATTAAAAACAATTTTAACAAACCAGGACAGTTTGATTATTTTTACATGAAACAGCTGACTCACAATATTTTTTACGCAGCTGCACCAAACATACAACCAGCTTCCTCCGTAGCTGCTTCCCCACAGCTGCTTCCTGGGGCAGCGCAGCTGCAGCTGAAAAGCTGAGAAGCTGCAGCTGCATCAAACAGACCCAAGAATAGAAATCAAAAAGTTTGAATTAACATAGAAATGATAAACTTAGTTAGGGCTGTAAACGAGGCTCGTGTTCGGCTCGTTCGATATTCGCTTGTGTTTGAAATTGGCTCGTGTTCGAAATCGGCTCGTGAACAACGTGTTTGTATTCGGCTCGAATAATATTTTCATGTTCGTGTTTGGCTTGTGTTCGGCTCGAAATTAACTCGTTATTAAAATAATATTTTATGTAAAATTTTTCAAGAGCAAATTTGAGATAAAAACCCAAGTTATTTATTAACTAAAAAAATTGATTAACTAAAACAAAATTAAATTGAAGACAAAATTTTCTGTAAAGTGAAGGTAAAATTTAAGATAAAATAAGAACCCTAAAAATTGATATTATTTTACAAATTGAAGACAAAATTTATGACAAAGGGCAAATTGAAAATAAAATTTTCCACTAAAAAAATAATATTATTTTACAAAAATTAACAAAATAAGAATCCTAAAAATAAATTATGCACTTATTCGCCATTTTTACAAATTACAAAAATCAAGCATCAAACTCTTGTTCCCCAATATGAGCTCTTTGTTTCCAATCATGACTTTGACTCTATAGGACCATGATCGGTGATAGAGATGTGGTTTTGAGCTTGAGGCTAAGCATTGTTTTTTTCTTCTCTGAACTTCTTTACATACTCCAAAAGACAACAATAGCTTTAGCTAAGGGATGCTCGCTATTTGCCTGTTTATAATGTAATAAATTGTCAAACAGAAATATTTTGAGAGGAATATCACAGAAGCTTCAAGCTTGTTGAAATCGAATTAATTAATGGAGATTATTCTTGATGGTTTTCATCTTAAAAAATTCCTTCAAAGCAGCCAAAAAAAAAAAAAAAAAAAAAAAAACGTTTGAAGTTGAGAAAAAATATTATAAATTAAGGATTCAAGAGCAAAAAAAACACTTGAAGGACATTAATTTTGCCCAAACCCCAACAGCATGTCCCAAGTGCATCTTATGTCAAAAATAAATACAATTAACTGAGATAGGAAAAGTATGCAATATTTTTGAAATTAAAATGTTTTGTATACATGCTACTACCCAATTCCTATGTATTTTCGCATCTAGCACCTAATGTTTATTTTTTACATTTGTAACACCGAAATCTTTCATTCCCAAGTTCATCTTATATCAAACATCAATAAGAATGATTGAGAGTAGAAAAATATGCAAAATTAATGGAATTAAAATGTATTAGGTACATACATACCACCCAATTCCTATGTATTTATATATCTAGCACCTAAAGTGATATGTATGCACCTAAAGTGATATGTATGTAAATCTAGATATGCTGTTGAATATTGAAAATGAACACCATTGGCTGATGTACAACTACTTTTTATTTTACAATTCAATGAAAGGAAAATAAATACCCCAGAAGTTCAAATTTAATTAAGTTTCAGTATATTAAATTATTAATAATACAAAATTCTATACGAAAGGACATATCAACATTACATGTTGCAGGTGTTCATGCACCATCCTTCGAAGGGCAAGACGATGTTCATTATCACCAACATATCTAAGAACCTTCAAATTTTGGCAAAATTTATTGAATTATGAAAATCATCCATCTATGATGCTTAGAGGGCACAATACCACTGTTAAATTACATAAAAAATTACACACAGCTAGAATATATGCATACTAATTCACATTAAATGATGCAAAATTCTGAAACCGAATAATTCACTCACAGAATGGTCCAGGAGAGATGTTCCGCATCTTGATATAATTCATGAAAGCAATAGTCTGAACAGTCTTTCCAAGGACCATCTAACAACAGTTGGGAAAATAAAAAATGTTAATGTGAATTAGAGATTAGAAAAGCAGGATATTTAAAAAATAAAATGTAAATATTGCCTTTAAAACACTGAGGTTCAAGGATCAATATGCAGTAGTAGAATTCCATTGATGATGAACTCAAGAGATTATCATATTACAACTCCATTTCAAAATCCTACGGATCTCACATTTAAATACTACAATGCAAAACTTAATAATTTACCAGAGATGCCAAAAGATGCTAACTAAAGTGCTATGCACGCAATTCTCTTGTATTTACCAATTTATATTTACCCACCTCAAATCTTATGTATGGTTTTAAAACACTGTAGTGCTTTGCATGCAAATATGAAAATTGAAGTGTGAATGCACGTAACGGTGGATAAGCCAAGCAAGACGTTGACGCCAAGCTCGTAACGGTGGATAAGCCAAGAGACGCCCTCGATCTGGTGGGGTTTACATACCTAGCACATCAATTGCACATGAGATGTGAGTGAAGGAACACAACTTTTAATTTCAACTGTAAATAAAATGAAAATTGCCCAAGAACTTCAGCATCAAATATAAAGGATTCAATTCAAAAAATTGTCCAAGAACTTCACTTGGTGTTTGGAGCTCTTGAGGTTTGGAATTCATGTGGAAACCACCAGGTGTCCAAATAAACTGGGCATTTACCTACATAACACCACTTGGTGTTTGGAGCTCTTGAGGTTTGGAATTCATCTGGAAACCACCAGGTGGCCAAATAAAGTGGGGCATTTACCTACATAACACCTAAATACTTATATATTTACATATCCAACACCTAGACTTTTATATGCATAACACCCAAATTTTTAATATTAAATAAAAAATACAACTATTTAAACTTTTAAGAAAATGAAATGCACATTTTCATGCATACATTAGAATTGCTTGCATATATTAGCTAATCTTTAAGAGAATTCTACATACCTAGGACACAATTCTTATGTATAAAACCACACATTACGATTTGGCGGAATGAGAATAATACATTTAAGTACATGCATTTCACAAAGACGCATGCCCTAAACCACCAAAGTGAAACTGAAGAAGTTCAAAAAAACTTTAGAAAAAGAGATGTTATTGTTTTGAAAAACTAAAGGAAAGAAGCATTATATTCTTCAGTCATCCATAAAAAAATCTGATCTAGAGGCAATAGCCGAACCACAACACAACACAACGCTTAAACCTATATGAATCCCCGCACAAATGTACAATAGCCGAACTAAATTTCACAACAAAACTCTTACATCAAATCTCATCCATGAAAAATACATATATAAATACAATATGCGAAATTTCATTGCCAAAACTCTACAAAGCTATGTTTCACTCAAAAAATCTAAATAAATCTAAAAGAAATTTAAGAAAATTTA
Organism: Phalaenopsis hybrid cultivar; assembly: GCA_002079205.1. Lineage (NCBI taxonomy): Eukaryota > Viridiplantae > Streptophyta > Magnoliopsida > Asparagales > Orchidaceae > Phalaenopsis > Phalaenopsis hybrid cultivar. The sequence continues at coordinate 311,427 of JXCR01142581.1, forward strand.
AGATAAGAGGCGAACCCAAAGATAAATATGAAATATTAGAGAAAAGATACTCAAAGATAACACCTAGGTATCCAAACAAGTAACCGAGCAAGAATATGGAACAACCGAGCAGTCGAGCCAGAACACCGACCATCCAAGGAGAAATAGAAGTAGAAATTAGAAGACAACACAAACGACAAATCCTAAGTTGTCGCGGCTGAGAGGATTTTCAGAGGAGCAGAGTCACAAGAGGGAGAGGCAGTCGAACTCGAGAGGCGAGAACTTTCGAGACGGGAATGGGGAAGCCGAGATTAGGATTTTTTTCGTTATATAATATATATATATATTAAAATATTTTAATTATTCAACTTATATTACACTATTATATAAATATATAATACTTATATAACTAATACTAATTTATAGGATTTAATTTTATAAAATGTGATAATTTATTTTATAGAAAAATTTAATTAATTATAATTTACAACATTTAATTTTATGAATATTTATTATGTATATATTTATTTATTTATTTTCAAGCCAATTTAAGCCGAACGCGAGCGAACAAACTTTAGTTCGTGTTCGGCTCGTTAACATTTCGAGCTTAAAAAATTGTTCGTGTTCTGTTCGTTAGGCTTAACGAATGAGCCGAACACGAGATGTTCGCGAAAAATGAGCCAAATTGACAGCTCTAGACTGAGTAAGGTTCGGTGTGATTTAATAAAGTGCATGAACCTTCATTAAGTTTTGACACTATCAATCCCTCTAATGACTAATCTTTAACTATAAATAGTTTCTTTTTTATATAAAGAATCCTAAACATTTAGATTAAAATTGACTAGAAATAAAATTAACTCATCAAATATATAAAAATTAATAACTAATTCATTCAAAGAAATTAATTCATAATTAGAGTCCCTTTAAGTGCAATATTTTGAATTAAGTTAGGAGATAAGTATGAGCTCGACTTAGGAAAGATTTAGCATTCAAATTTATTAAAGAAGAGCTTAACCATATATAGTAATTCTATTTGAAAGTTAAAGAAAGAGTGAAAAATCAAAAGAAAAAGAAAAATTGAAAAAACTTAAGTTAGAAATAAAAAAATTAGGAGCATTTAGAGGAGAAGCTTGAAATCTAAAATTGTTACTAATCTCTCTTTCTAAAAGTCAGAGAATCAAAATTTTGAATATTGTTTTCAAAAGAATTATAATTGAATTCACATTATTTAGTTGATTTGTGAATTTGAATTATATATATTTGAGAAATAATCATATTTTAGTCAACCAAACATAAGTGATTTAGGAGTAATTATATAAAAAGAGTATTAGTATAAGTTATGCAGGGATATTATGGTTTTCTAAGAAAACTCAATCTAAAGAAAAGATTTGTGCATCATGAATTATTTACTTACTTTATTATTACAGAATATTGCAAACCTAAGTTTTAGTCTATCATGAATTTTCAAAGAAGAGGCTAACGAGTATTGTAATATGTAAACCCAAGGCTTCATATGACCTTAGAAGAGGCTAAAGAGTATTGTTGTTCTTGATTGTCAACAACAATAAATTCGATTGGATGAGTCTTGATTTCTTGATTCAATTCAAGGGAGAATTCTGACACATGCTAAAAAACCTCTCTATTTTAGATTAATTTTTGTAAAAATTAAGATTTAGGAACTTTCAAAACTTTGAACACGTCAAATTAAACCTAGAATTAATAGACTAAATATTCACCATAATTTGAAAGTTAACTCATTTCTCTTGGGATCGATATACAAACTTAAATTTATATATTATTTGAACGACATATATATTTGCATGGTTGTTGCTGGTTTCACAGCATTGCGACATTATAGACTTCGTTTAAGGCCATACTTAACCTTTTTGACCAGACCTGTTGATCCATAAAAGCGGCTTTTTGCATGTCATCGTAAAAGGACATTGTTTAATTATTATTTTTTTAATTGACGTAGGTATAGATAATCTGCTAGGTTGATGCTCGAGAAATATAATAATCTTGAACTTTGATTGATTGCTACAAACAAAAGAATTTTGATGGAGTTTAGGCGTGCAACTAGTGAGAATGTGTCAATATAATCCAGCTTATGTACTTGGATGAGCACATTGGAAATTTGTAGTGCTTTCTAGCAATCGATCAATCCATAGGGATAAAGTTTGACTCTAAAAGCAAACCATAGGGAATTGGAATCACGCCCCATTTTTGACCACTTCCAATCAAATTTGAGATGTAGCAACACCAAATAACTCAATTAGATGCATTTCTCACCAGCACCCATCTTCTCTTACTAATCAAGTTAAGTAGATAGAAAATTTGTCTTTTCAGATTGTCATAAATTGCTAAATTTCTTATGATCATGCAATATATTGTTAAAGTGTATATAATGAAATTCATTGAAGTAAATTATAAAGCCTCTAATTAAATTTATACATAACTAACACATCAGATATCCTTAAGGTACATCATAGTTATTATTTTTCTTTAATACACTAAAACTATACATTAAAACACAGATGAAGGATAAATCTGATCATATTATTATTTCTCAACATTTTCTTTTTTCTTACCTTAAATGACATCAAAGTTAATATTAGGTGTGTTATGTATTCAGTGGTATAAATAACTTTAACAGAAAGTTCAAATACAATGAAAAGGAATACATGATGTTTGAATTGATATGAGTATTAATAACATAGATATAACTCACATAAACATGAAGTTAAATCGTGCTTTGACAATTTTACAGGCAGATGGCATAATCTTAATTATCAAGCATAAGTATTTGCAATGAATGAAATATAACTATCAAATGTTAAATAATATAATATACGATGCTAGTAAATTGTTAGACTCAAAATAATTGTTTTACTTTCATATTTGTATTCTCTTTCTTGTTTTTCATAGCTTAAAAATTACATACGATATCTATTTATGTATTAACATATTTACTATCAGATGTCCTTCACGTAACCTATTGGATTATAATAATTGATTATAAATGTTGGACTTACTCTAGAGGTTGGACTACTCTAAGTTAGCAATTTTTTGGAGTAAAAGAGTATTTTGTGGCCTCTGTTAAGGCTCTTATCGTAAAAACTTTTGCTCCTCATAATATATCATATTAATAAATATGGCATAACCTTTTATAAATTTATTTAGCATTAATAACATAAACATTTACTATTCATACATAATAGTCCTATAAGGATGGTAATCAGCGATGTTTATTAACAAATATATAAAGACATAAGCTTGACTTCTTTTGATTTATCTGATTACTTGAATATGCGTGGTGAATAATAAAATAATTATGAAATTTTTATTATTGGATAATAAGTTGCAAATTATGTTGAACACGTAATCAAATAAATTGCTAGCATATTTTCTTAAGTCCAATATAAATTGCTAGCATATTTTCTTAGGTCAAATATAATCATAGAGGATTAAAAAGACAATAGAACTAAGAACAATTCGTTCTCTATATTTGAGATTGAGTGTCTTATTACCAACAATTAACCCTATGATGGATTTGTTTTTGCTTTTATCACCTCGAGATCTTTTGTTACAACCTAATAACAATCTTAATTTATATAAATTCTTAATTTAATAGGGCAAATTGTACTTACATAATTTCAAAATAATATCTTTACTTTAAAATGATTATTCATGCAACCCATGCAACCTATCGATTTTAAACCAAACTTGATTTACAAAAATCAACATGAAAAATCAAATTTCCCTATTATCAGCCTAGCTTTCCGGCTATTTCTTCCTCTTCTAATATGTCTGGTTTTTGTTTTACTGGTAGAAGACTCACTCAAAATTTGACAAAAGGGAAGTCCACCTTGGCATTTTCCTTTCACTGCTTAGCTTCTATAAGTTCCACCTCTAATTAATCTCATGCAAGATGTTGGGAGATTGATATCTTCACTTCTGGCCCTTTTACATTGCCGACTCTATTATGTTTTTGTGTTTGTTAAATGAGGTTTCAATATTAGCCATTAATACTTTTTAGAGCTATCTTGATGAGTAGTGTGAGACATGCAAGGAGACTACTTTGTCCCTTTTAAGAATAGGATCCTAAGGAGCCTCTCACACTCATGACACAATTGTACATGCATGCATATTTACTAAGTTTTCAAAAGGTTTTTATTTATTTATTTATTTATTTATATTGATTTTGAGTTTGCTCAAATTGAGAAGTTTGATCTAACCTGGCTTGATATCATACTTCAATAAACTTATAACCCAGTCTTGAGCCACATATAGCTGTTATATTTGATCATAATCTTGGGCTAGACATTTCTATATTGGATAGATAACACCCATAGATGTCCATTTTAAATGAGAATGAATGGGCAAGGGTTTTAAAAAATGGAAGAGTAAAGGCTTTTAAGAAAAAAAGTGCTCACTAATAATAGAAGTTCTGTTAAGGTCAATATAGTTCTCATCAAATACTCCAATATTTGCTTATTTCTAAATATTCGTTTTCTAAGAAAATTTTAAAATATCTTCATTTGCTATTCAAATAATTTATCATTCTTTATTTTTTTCTGGAACATTGGTAAAATAAGAGTATAATCTATATAGTTAAAACGGTAAAAAAAAAAAGAAGAAAAAAGAAGAGTTAGCTAGTAGCTATTCCTATGCGAGAATTTCTTTGTCCATTTCATCACCCATGGTAATTATTTTTGTCTACTTTGGTTTTAGAATTTCATTAATAAAAAAAATTCAAGCTTATGATGAAAATACATTGACGTGTCTGAGATACTTTTTCAATACTCTGAGGTATTGGTCTTTCACTTCAATCACTTCTTTGTTTACCAACTTTTGTTCATGTCAATTGCTCGTCTATTTGAAAATAGTTCCGAGATTGTGTGCCATAGTGGCCCACTTGGACCTTTTATGTACTTACCAGAAACCTTATCAGGTTTATAAGTCACTTATTGTTTATAATGTAACAAAACTTGTATTGTGGTGTGCAAGAACTCTGATGTTTCTTTGATGAGATTGTTGTAGGATTGTATTCCTATACTTTTGAATGGTTTACTATGTTGGTATAGTTGTAGCTAGCGTGAGTTCCTTTCATTCAAGTTTAAAATAGTTGTTTTACCTAGTGAGGGCACCTGTTAAATGCAATTTATAATTTTAGTTAAAGGAAGAATGCAATTTATTATTTCTTCATCCACAAGGACATTTAGCATATCTAAACGGGTTTGGATTCAATTTCTACCCTCTATATTATGATTTGATTTCAAATTTTTTTTTGTCTAATGGCATTAAATTGGATTATCAATGACACAATCTGCATGGCCAGATAGCTCAAAAGTATTTTACAGGTCTTAGATTTATTTTAGTATGTGCTATATAATTTTCCTAAGAAATTTACTGAAATAAGTGGAAAATTAGATGAATGAAGGGATTGTTCACAAGATAAAAGCTTTAGAATTTGTAGAACAAACAGTGATATAGGATATAGAATTTTAATAGGTATGATATTAAAAAATATTTTTTAATATCATTCAAAAAAATGCAAGACTTAGGTGTAATTGAAATGATTTGGCACAAAAATTGCGCGATTTTTCATAGAAGTTAGAGCAAACACATTTTATTTCACGAACACCAAAACAAAGTAATACAACAAGAGTACATAGAGGATAAACTTTAACAATTCGAGAGGTTGGCGATCTCTCCCAATTCTTAAAATTCGAGAGGTAAGAAATCTCTCTCGAACCCTAACTCTAAGACTCCAAGACAACAATTCTCATGCATAACCCTAACCCTAAGCTATTAAGCCCTATTTATTCTAAAAAATAATGCTAAATCAATTAGCTCCTAGGCTAATAAAAGACAAAATTTCCCTTAGGCTAGTGCGTAACAATACTTCCCTCCCAAAAGACACCTTGTTTGAATGATGGAAAAACATAAGTGTGTTCCATTTCCACCACAGCTATCCATGTTTCTTTATCCTTTGCTTTCTCGCCACACTCTGTGAGAATTTGTATTGTTCAATCTTTGTAACAGTGTTCTGGGGCAATCTTCTCCGCACATAGAAAACATAGTTTTTTGACTCACCTCTCCTAAATATGTATTTGTAAAATACTTGAACTTTTCCCCTTATTCTTCTCCTTCGGCGACTCCCCCTAAAATTACGCTGTCTGGGTCCTCAATGTTATGGTTGTCAAGTCAAGGTACTCTCAATGGAATTCTCTCATGGTGATATTTCTGTTGGCCTTCTCTATCGGGTTCTTGTCCTACAACATTTGGGTTAGCTCCATCGTCTCCCTCAATCCTCGCAATCTCAATAATTTAAATGCTGCCCATATATCGGCTTTAGGCCTTCATGAAATTTCTCTCTAATCTTGCTTCAGTATTCCCCCTTAGCCATTCCGACAATAGCTCGAAATTGTCTTTATATTTCATGACATTCTCCTCCCGAGTTAAGGCATATAATCACTCGTGTAAGTCTTTTTCCTGATAATAGCTCAGAAGTGTTCCAACAAACAATTCTTAAATTGATTATCTTATGATTGGATTGGGTATATAGCCTACCTCCACTGAAACCATACTAGGATTTTTCCTTCCAAACATAATCTTACTGCCATGAGCTTCTCCTCCCCATTTAGCCCATTCACCACGAAATATCATTCCACCAGGTACACCCACCCATGTGCATTTTCTACGTTGAAAATCAATATCTTCAACTTGCTAGCCCCAACATCTTCGCCCTAACTTTCTCTCCATTTGGTGTTTCACACCATGCATCAAGGGTAAAACTCTCTCATTCAATTATAGTCATACGCCGTTCCAGCTTTTCTCCTTTCTTCTTCGTACTCCTCCATATACCTTGCATGACCCATTCTTCATGTTTCTGCCCCACTGCCTACGAAAATCTCTAATTTGTCTCCCGTTGGAGTCCTAGGGGGAGTTTTTGATGGCAGATGTTTTTTTTTTCCTTTTCTTCCTCACATTCAGCCTCTTTCCCTTTTGTTTTGACTATAAAATCTCCAGTCAACCCTTGGTTAGTGTTTGCAAATTGATCCACTGATGATGTCTTGGATTGCATCTCAATAAGCTACCTTATCATCTTCTCTAAGCTCTTAAATCATTTTTTCATGGAAGAAAACCTATCGTTTATGGAGAAAAATCTCTATCCCGGAATTATGTTGATTCATCTCTTCCTCCAAATTTTCCCTAAATCATCTACTTTTTTTGTTGTCATCATTTCCTGACAAATTTTGGATCATAGAAGACAAAAACACTTGTACACTGAAATGTCGTCGATGGTTTTGAGATAGTCTAAATCATATATGTACCACATGTCGATCCCATTTGATTTGACTGCATGCCAGAATTGGAACAATAGAAAGATGAGTTTTGGGTCTCCGTACTCCGTGTAAGATGGAAGTTTCAAGGCTTTGTACGTTGCATCGTTGCCTTCTCAACATAATCTAATTGCAATTGTATCGCGTCCACAAAGTGGGAGAAGGATAAAGATTGACGTTTTGGATCTCTGTAAGCTGCGGTCCCATCGGTGCCTACTTCGCAAGCTCTAATTGTGACTGTATCGCTAAGGGAAGTTTCCAGTCTCAGTAAGCCGGGATCCCGCCTTTGCCTTTTCCACCAATTCTCTCTTTTATGATGGAGGCATGAGATAGGAGATTTGGATCTTTGCCATGAGCCCATTGTTCCTTTCTAGGTTTGATCGCTACTATCGCATAGATGGACATGGAAGGAGAAGAAAGATGGGAGATTCGAGTCTCTGCTGTGAGCGGTAGGTTCGACGCGTAATTATTTTCAGGTCACAATTCTTTCTTCTTGCTAGATTGAAACACTTTGATAAAACTGTGATACGAGTCTACACAAACATTGGCACGATTTTTCACAAAAATTAAGGTAAACTAATATTTTTTTTCACTAACACAAAATCAAAGCAATATAACATGAATACATAAAGGATGAAGACCTACAATTTGAGAGGTAGTTGATCTCTTCCACTTCCTGCAATTTGAGAGGTAGGAAATCTCTCACGAACCCTAACCCTAAGGCTCCAAGACAACAATTCTCATGTATAACCCTAGGCTATTAAGCTCTATTTATACTCAACAACAACAATAATAAAAGAACAAATTGCTCTTTAGGCTAATATAAGCCAAAATTGTCTTTAGGTCGATGTGTAAGAGTATCTTGAATCTATTATATATAATAATAGAGATTTAGATAATAATATAACTTTTGGAGTTAGGTTTGACAATTAAAATGAAGTGCCTTAGGAGTTTTGTATGATTGAAAGATATCATCGAGTTTTAAAGAAATTTCAAAATCACAAGTGATTCAATGATGTTTTATGAGTTTGAATGTTAGGTTGTAAAAATAAATCATTGATATCTAATTTGAGTGCAGCATAAATGATAATGCTATGTTTAATTGGTTGCAAAACTAGGAAGTATATATGAAAAAATAATTATATTAGAGGAAATATTGGAGTGACATTTATTGAAGAAAAATGTGACTAAATATAAACTTGAGTGGCCATGACATTTACAAGAAATGGTAGAAAATGTGCTTATTAGACAAGTTGATATTTTAACGTTGAAGAATTATGAAAAACATAGGTACATTTAAGGCTACATGGATACAAGTTGCTCAAGCTTATTTGCAAATAATAGATTTTAACTCAACAAATGACACTTAACACAAATGAATGAAAAATAAGAATTTATAATGCTTTGAACCCAAATAGTTGGGAGATTGCTGCTGATGATGATGATGAGAAGTGATATTTTTTTGCATGCATTAAATACATAGCACACCATTCTTATGTATTTACACATCTCACATCTAAACATTCATATTTACATTCATAGCACTCAAATCTTTAGTTTCACATGAAAAACATTATTACCACTTTTTAAAGGTGAAATACACATTTTCATGTAAGATTTAAAGCATCAAAGTCCTATGTATGTAAATATGAAAGTTTAGATGTGAGATATGTAAATAAATAAGTATTGTGTGCTAGATATGTAAATTTTCCAATTTTCTTAGTATAGATTGGATTTCATTAGGCTCGCAGTTAAGGCTTTCTTGTTATTGCTAAGGGAATTTGCATGATACTCAGTATCATACTTATTGAAGAGCCACTATGCAGGCTAGTTAAGAAGCCATGCACTTTACCCTTCGCCTATTCATTTAACAATATGATATTAAGCAGGCTTGTTGAATGGGAACCTACGAAAGGCATCTTTTCTATATAAGGTGTTTCGCTTTAGTTATTTAAATTTTATTTTTTTGGACAACTTGTTAAACATATTGGTGTCATACATACTAAAAGGTACAAACTAATGCAAAAAATTAACTTGTTAGTTTGTATTGTTATGTTTCTTTAATGTTAAACGCCCTTTTCAAGATAGAAATGAACCTTGCCACTTTTGAGATTTTAATCTTGTTGCCCTTCACCTGAATAAGCATGCCTAGAACCAGGAGATATTTTAAGGTCCTAATTCACTATAATGAACTGACTAACATGCAGTGGGTCCATAATTATGCCAATTAGAAGAGGAAGCACAATGGTTTTATTCAAATTTTTATGGCAATGCTTTTATGCATTTGAAATCTAGTCAACAATCAAGAAATTCCAACTCGGGAATTTTTCTTATAAATGCAAGTTCTGGCAAATGATAATATATGCCTTTTTTAAAATTATTTTTTTTCCTGTTAATATTTAGGTGGTAGGAAATGGTTTAACAAACCCTCTAGGGATCAATGGATGCTGGTGTAAGTAATGCGGTCTTTTTTCTATACATTTATTTCAAATTAAAATGAGAAATCTTGCTAGATAATATAAATCTGATTATATTTCTATTTCATTAAGTTTAATATTTCAGTTATTTAAGAAATTTGGTAATATTACAGTAAAAATTACTTTTAAAAAGTAATTCCAAGTTTTGAGTGACAAGTGCAACCCGTGTATTGTGGAGGAGCTATTGTAATGTGTTCTTCTTACCGTTTGATGTACTGTATCTATATTGAATGTTTTGTTAATTTATTATGTTCATTTCAATGGTTATTTCACGAGCTGTTTACCCATAACAATGCAGTTTTAATAGGACTCCCAAGTTGGGTTTGATAAGAATATGGTCTCCTTTATTCCTTCTACTTGAAAGTACCTGGATGGTCGCATTAATGAAGAAGATTTCTTTGCAGAAATATTCTTGGGTGACATTTTAATTAAGCTATAGTACTAAGTACGGTTTATACTTTGGCAGGATGTCATACAAAGTCTTCGCTTCTGGAAAGTTATTGCTTCCATATTTACCTTCTCATCAACTCCAGAATTAATATTTGGACTTTATTTGCTGTATTACTTCAGATTATTTGAGAGGCAGATAGGATCTAACAAATACTCGGTATGTTCTTTTGACAAAATTCCTTAACTGGAAAAAGGAAACACTACTTTTTAAATATTTCTAACGTTCCCATGTCTAGATGCAAAGATCCCTCTTCTGTGCTCTTCCTTTTTTTACACCTTTTGATTGGAAGGGCAGTACTTATGAGAGGCTTCTCTCTCTCTCTCTCTCTCTCTCTCTCTCTCTCTCTCATCCTTGCCACTCTGACCCCTCTCTCTGTTAGTGTATTGATTTGACATTCCAATGGAATTGGGGTTTCAAATTCCTGATTCATATGTTGAATTTTCTTTTTGAGCTTGTTTCTAAGTTTATGCCCGTAAATGCACAGGTTTTTGTTTTGTTCTCTTTGTTGGCATCAATTTTATTTGAGGTTCTATCCTTGATGGTTCATAAAGGTATGTAGTCAGAACTCTGTTTGTCCCCATCTTATTCTATTTTGGTATACTTTGTTAAATGTAACTAGAGGGAGTGCAAGTGCATTTTTTCTTCAATATTTCATATCTAATGTTTGATTTCATTGTAATTAATTGGTAATTAGATTTACTTTGGGCATCTAAAATTGTATTTTTCATTGACAAATCCCAACAGGAAACAAACACGTAATTTCTTATTTACTAAACAAAAAATAAAATTATTTTTTCATCCAATCCTCACCATCCTAAGTGTGGAGGAAAATTAATTTCAATTCCATTATTTAACCATTCCCATTTTCCGCTCTTTTTCAATTTTTTTCTTTCAATTCCCATTAACCAAATAGAGTAAGGATTGATTATATATCTAAAAATATGATTTGGCATATGTGAAGATTTTGTAAATTCGAGGTCACATGTTGTAACTAATAGTTTTAGAGTTAATAAACCAAACCAAAAAAATTATAGAGGTCAGGGGTGTAATTGAGTTTTCTTTTAACTAGATGTGACTTTGTGCTCGGATGGTTCAAATTTTGTGTATCTTGAATTTGGCTTGTGTTTGAACTTTGAAATTGTTCGTAGAGATTATGTTCATTTTTGACTCATTTAAACTCCAATAGCTTGACTTCAGGTCGAACTTGGTTGTCTTCTAAGATATTAAGATATAATTGCATCATTCATTTAACAGATTAATAGATTTTAAAAATACAAAATTATTTATGTATGTCTGTTTATGAGCTAATGACGATCCAATTACCATTCAACAAGGCTTTGTTTCTGTTCAACTCACTAAGAAAATGAGCTCGAAATAGTATCTTAAGATCAACTCACTTAACAAATAAGTTGAACATTAGCTTCTTAGTGACCCGAGCACTAGTTGTATGCGAACGACAAGGTTTTTTAACTATGCTAGGTGTATGGCCTCATTGTCACTTGGCTCACTGATCACAACATAAAATCACATGACATTCTTTGACTGATAGAAACTAGGTTTGGAACAGATGCATGTAAGGCAAAAGCTTATCTTTTTGGCATGGTTTTCTTTCAATGATTTAGATTATTAGAAGTTTGCTTCAGGCACAAGGCAGTTTGAAGCGCCGAATCCTTGCTTCGCTTTGCACTCTCATGGCCACTATACGCGGAGCACGCACTTAGCACGTGAAGTGCTGTTCGAAGCACCGAAGCGATGGAGATGATGCAAGATCTGTCTGGTTCAGTAGCAAGAGAAAATAAAAACTGATTTGAAGGGTTCAATTCTTCAGTTTAGAGCGCAACTATGTAAAAAAATTGAGAGAATGCAAGGGAGCAGTGTGGAGCAACTTTCTTTGATCTCGTGTTGGAGAGGGACGAGCTTTGACTGATGCAACTTCATTGCCATTCTTGTTGAATTGAGAGGAGCCAACGCCGCTTCAACTGCAGGACTCGTTGTTGTTGCTTTGCCACTGTTTAATGTCACTTTGCTTCTATCTGGTCGCAGGTTACCCATAAAATATTTGAAGCAGCCCGTTTGGCATAAAGGAACTATTCAACTTATTATATTTAGTATCATAATATTTAAATAATGTAAAAATCTTTTTTATATAAAATAATAATAATTTTTTGCTTTCATATTTGTATTTGCATAACTTTTATCAGACATTTGCATTCATACCACATGAATCTCATGTATTTATGTAATAAATGAATTTTAAAATAATAGTAAATAAAAAAATAAATAGATAAATAATAAGTATCGACGATTAGAGAAGACACACCCCCTCGTATGAAACATATTGTACACTTCTTTCACACGTCTACTCATTTGGACCAATGAAACCCAAAATGAGTGAGTGAGAGGGAGAGCAGAGAAAGTGAGAGAAGAAGAATCTTAGAAGGAAGAAGGGAGGAGGGTTAATTTCTAGCCCTCATTTTTCGGATTGTCTTTGAGAGAAGTCGAAGGGAAGGAGGAAGACAGGGCAGCTCGCGTACGTGGTTTAGAGCAAATACCCTTGAAGTGAAGAAGATATGACCAAGGAGTTCTTATGCGTGAAGGGAGAAGAAGAGGTACAGGATTATCTGTTTATAAGGTTGACGCCACTACTGGTGTATCAGTGTAGGAGACGAGCAAGAGTGAGCACTTGTGCGTCTCACGAGAGGAAGAAGGGTCTCGCGTGCTCTATTGGGTTGAGCTGTGCCCGAAGGAGGAAGAAAAGGGCCTTCGTGCATCCAAGGGAGTCGAACTCGTGGCCAGAGAAATATGAGCACAGAATAGAGCTCGTGCAATGCTGAGTTGAAGGAAGTGCCAAAGGGTTTAAAAGATTAATCTTGAGATTTTAATTAAGTTAATTAATCAAATGTCATATACATAGTTTTTTATTTAAGTAATGTTAAAATAAAGTTTATCTGATATGAGGAGGAAATTTGCGGAAGGAAGATTCAATTCAAAATCGAGGGATGAATCACTTTGAAAGATAAGACATGCTTTAATAAAAATCAAAGTTTAATTTACTTAAGTTGATTTTTTTTTTTACTTAATTTGGAATTAATATTCAATAAAATATTAATGTTTAATAACAGTTTAGGTTGAAGAACATTTGAATCTAGAAGTTTATAGATTAGAGAATCAGTGTGACAAACAAGCTAAGCAAGGGAGTAATGATTTTCTTATATGTATTAAGCTAATGCTTATTTAATAAACAGTTTATGTAATTCTTTAAATAGTTATTTTATAATTATATGTATTTTGTGGCCTGAAAGTTTAAATAAATGAAATGGGAAAAAAGAAGAATGACTATTCAATGTCTTTAAAGGAGGCAATTTAAAAGAAATGAAGTGTAAAAGTTTAAGTTATATAGGGTTACCTTCATATAGTGCTAACATGGGATGCGGCGTACCTGTGCATCATAAAAAAAAAAAAATGGTAAAGCTGTACCTTCGTGTACAATTTTTTGAGGGTACATTCAGGTAAATTTTCTAGGATGTCTTCGGTATGACAATAATCTTGTTATAACTCTTAAAGTTGTTAAGAAGGGTAAAGATTTAAACTGAAATAGGAACGAATAAATTTAAAGTGAAAGTTTGAAGTTTTATAAGGTAATGAATTGTATTTTCTTTTGGTCCTTCATGCATAATGTTGATATAATAATTTAATGCATATTAAGATTATAATTGCTCACTAAGTCAAATTTACTGTTGAAATTAGTAGTTTCTTTTAGTAAGACAAATGTTAGGTTGAAGTTTGCTAGGTGAGATTTGGTTTACAAAAGGACTGCAGCTGATAGGTACCAGTTTATGATATGATTGTAGTTATCTTTTATTGTTTATTTCTTTGTAGAGACACTTTATATGTTGGCTTCAGATGTCTATAAACCGTTATTATTTTTGGATGTTTCGTTTTTATGTGTTTTGTAATTATGGATTATTAGTTACTCTTTTATAAATTGGAAGTTTTAAATTAATACCATTCAATCGTAATTCCCGACTTAGTTAATTTCAAGTTACTAGATCGGGTCGTGACAATTTATATATCAAACAACTAAATTGTCATATTTAAATGCATCACTGAAGTTTTTAGAGGATGAAGTTTTGAATTTAGATAACTCATTCAGTTTGAACTGATTGGATTGATTATGTATATTTTTTTCTTGAAGTCTGAATTAAGACATTTATCTTAGATGACTCATTCAGTTTAAATTGCTTGAATTGATTATGTATATATTTTTTTCTTAAAAGACAAATATATTGGATAAAACACTGAATTAAGTGGTATGTCCGTAAATCCATCAAATTAGTTCATGAAATTACTTTTCTTCGCAATGAGAGTACTAATAAATTAAGTATAATTAAATTCTTTATCTTGATTATTTCTATGCCAAGGGATTGTGACATTCTTTAAACTGATGACAATCACTTTTTTAAAGGGGCGCACCAACAATTCCATTAGTAAGGCTTTAAAAAGCTACAATTTTATTTCCTCATACATTAATAAATTCCCAACGCCAAAAAATAAAATAAAATAAATTTAATGTATTTTATTTTAATTTAAAGGCTTTTACATACATAGCACCCGAATTCATATTTACATATCTCATACCAAAACTTTAATAAATACAAACATCATATAAAAAATTGCACTGTTAATCACCTTTTAATAGTTAAATTCATCTTTTCATCCAAAGGTAAAGTGCTATGTGTGTAAAATTGGAACTAGGATAGGTAAATCCATAAGTATTGGGTTCTATGTATGTAATTTTCCCTTTAATTTATTATTGCACTAAAATACTTTCTGCCATCATTAAACAAGATAAAGATGAAATCCATGCAAAAGCATTAAATGTCCTATATAAGAATTTAAATGTTAGATATAACAATTGTGTGGTATGTAAATGTCCTATATATAGGAATTTTAAGTGTTAGATATATAAAAAATATTTATATTTAAAATTTTATATTTATTAAATATAAAGATTTTGGTTTAAATAATAATTAATAACTTGTTTTCTATGAAAATATAATTTAGGTATGATCGATTCAAACATAAGGAAGAAAGATCCAACTTGAAAATATATAAAATTAAAATTTGAATCTAGCACTCTTTGTTATATATGCATTTATTTTGGTAAGAAAACTAATGGTGATATAGCTTTAAACAAGGAGCACCTTATTGGTCCTTCTAGCATGTCAGAAAGAAGTAATATTATTTAATGTAAGAAAATACTTTCGGATATAAAGGAAGAGTTGTTTGCTTATCAAGGAGTAGGAAAATTCAAATAAAATTTGTATACGGATGACAATGAGAAGATGATTGATATAAATAAAGAAACAGACATTCTACTGCCATTATAATGTGGTAAAAAAAGCATTGGAAAAAATTATTGGATCAGAGAGTATGCACATATTAAAACTGTGAATTTCATTGCAGAATTTTTTTATAAAGAACCTAAAAATGAAGTTCTTAGAAGGAAAGATATGAGACATATGAGAATTAAATAAAATGTGGATAAGAATATCAGAGAAAGAACTATACAATACATTGCTAGGCGCTTTTATCAAGCATGAATCCCTTTTAATACAATGAAGCTGGAGAGTTTTAATATATGGTTGACGCAATAACACAAGATGGACCAGGTCTTCGATCACCATCTTATCATAGTTAAGAGTTCCTCAACTTGGAAAAAAAATTACAGTTTACTGTAAGTGTTATGGAAGGTCAAAAAAAACTTGGGAATAGAAAGGACACACTATTATGTTGATTGGATGGACTGACCGTAGAGAACGATATATAATTATTTTTTTTGTTAAATCTCCTTCAAATACTGTATTCATAGAGTCCATAGTGCATCTGAATATTAAAAAATTGCAATGAAACTCTTGGAACTCCTAGACACAAATTGAAGAAAATTAGATAAAAGAATGTGTTATTGCAGTTTTGTAATTTTACTATTAAATGTATATATATTTTGCTTCTCTTTAAATTAAAGAATCTTATCATATTTATTGTTTATGTAGGTCATATGCTAAATGAAAAATAGACACACATGCATTGGACACCATGTGTGACACATTACATTGATCTTATGTTAGAGGATATTGAAATGAAAAATACTACCAAAAATATTTTCGAGTTAACTGGTTACATATATAATCATTGACTTGTTCTTAACATGATGAGAAAATATATTAATTGTGTAGAATTCGTGAGACCTAGCATAATTCGTTTTGCAACTTCATTTCTTACTCTTGCTAGCATATATAACCAAAACATAAATTTAAAGCGTATGTTTGTTTCTGAAGATTGAAATAAATCTAGATTTAGTGTTTATTATAAAGAAAAAAGACTAAGGTGATCATCCTTAAATCTAGCTTCTGAAATTCGTGTCTTGCACTTCAAATGTTATAAGTCTAATTGTGAAGATGTTAATATTAATAGACGGTGATAAAAGATCTGCAATGGATTACATTTATGATGCAATTGACAAAGACAATGATGCAATTCATTGTGCATTTAAAGGAGATGAAAATAAGTATGAGCAAATATTTCATATTATTGATATAGATGAAAATGTCAACTTCGGAGGTTATGTTAATCAATTTTATAGAATAATTCTAAGATACAATCGGATGCACTATTAGTCAAAAAAATATTTATTAAAATAAATGTATAAAACATATAATTTATTTAGCATGTTTAAAATTTATAAATTATTAACATGCTCGAAGACACTTCAATTTTTCTCACAATCAGTAATATTGCAAGTCAATCATAATGTTTTGACAACCACTTTTTGTAAAGTTAGACTTGATGCACCATACATCCACACAACTCCGTTGTTATAATTATAATATTATGTTAAACAAAACTTATTTAATTAAAAATTGAAGATAAAATAAAAAAATTAATTAATTATATATGGCGCTTTATTATTTCTTTTGTGAATGACATATTGAGTTGCAAAAAAAACCACTAACATGATTATAAATAGAGAATTATTAATATATTATCAAAATATCATGATTAACTTGCGGTACTGTTGATTGTGAGAGAAATTGAAGTGTCTTCGAACATTTTAGTAATTTTTAAATTTTAAACATACTAAATAACTTATATGTTTTATACATTTATTTTATATTATTTTTTCATATTCATATGACAAATGAAATATGATAGATTAAAAGCACTTGAATGATTTTGTTTTCGTCGAGTATGATCAAGCTTTAAAGATAAGATTCAATTTAAGAGAGATTATTGATCCAATCAGTTTGGATTCAATTGATAAAAGTTATGAGTGCTTGATTGGAGCAATGGAGGATGTTGATGAGCAACAATTTGTTGATGATCTTACATAGAGACAAATTGAAGAGGCTTTAGAAGATGTTGATCGAAGATGGTTTGAAAGATTCAGTTAGGCCAAAATAAAGAGGGGTCATCTACAATGATGATGTGTTTATCTCGACATGTATCCTTTTTTTTGCGCTAGAAAGAGAAGAAATTTTTTCATAATAGGAAGAAGTAAAAAATGAAGATGATGAAGAAAAATTTGAGATAAAGAATTTTACCTGAAGAAGAAAGAGATTATGATAATAAAAGAGATAATGAAGACTATGGATTTATTTTAGATTATTTTATGTTACCAAAAATATTATAAAAGATTTAGGATTTCAAAAGGTTTGGAGTTTGAAATGACAGGTTGAAATTGGTTTAAGGTTTTGAAAAAGTTTGGAATTTGAAATGAAAAGTTGAACAGAGCTTAGGGTTTTAAAAAGGTTTGGAAGCTGAAATGACAGGTTGAACATGGTTAAGAGGTTTGAAAAAGTTTGGAATTTGAAATGAAAAGTTGAACAGAGCTTAGGGTTTTAAAAAGGTTTGGAAGCTGAAATGACAGGTTGAACATGGTTAAGAGTTTTGAAAAAGTTTGAACTTGAGGTTAACCCTCGAATAAATAAGTTAGAAGGATTTCTAGATGAAGCTGAAGCCCTAACCCTAAAATAAACCTGAACTATAAATGAAGATAAATTGGTGGGCTAATCTAAATTTTGAGAGTAACACTCTGGTCAAGATGCTCATGACTTTCCATCACCCCGGGTGCATTAGGATCTTTAGACTAGTGATTTTAATTTGTCAAACATTTAAATTAAATTATGATAGAGAGATCAAAATTTGTTTGTGCTAGAGGAAGTAAGTAATAAGTATTTAGGTCTCTTAAATTAAAGAGAGTTGTCACATCATTTAGGGTGAGTAATTATATTTCTAAAGTCAAGTAATTTTTATTATTTCTAAATTTATGTTTAATTTCATTTATGTTCTATTCCAGTGAGATTTAAATTATAATAGAGTCTTCATATTGTTTCGATAGAAAAAGTATGCATGCTAAATAATTACATTATAGTTTTCCTAAGAAGAGTTTTTATGATTGCATAACATAGATTCTAGTATTGGTGCATATATCAAACAATTTAATGACTCATATATTTAGTAAATATGTATTTTATTGGTGGTTAAACATAAATTGTTTCATAGAAATGTATGACATAAAGAATAGAATAGTGTATTTATGAATACTTATATGTGCATATTAAAAGGAGTTCATCTCCTTATAACACATGCAGTGGACACCAGTGTACTCACGTGCATAACTGTTTTCCTACCACCCTAGACAGTTGTGATATTTGATCGCTAACCGCTGTGTCGATATGAGAACATCGGCTAGGGGCGAGTAGTTATATTTTCACCTTAGATAATTATATAAATTAGATCACGAATCGCTGTGCCGACAAAATATCGATCAAGAGTGTGTTAGATTATGTTTTGATGGTACACATAAAACATATGTGAATATTAAAAGTAGGAAATAAAATAAAATTAATGCATATAGAAGTTTACGTTATTTCCATTAAGTAATTTCATGGACGCATATATTAGATTACTATAAGATTTTTATTGAATAATGAAAGATCAACATTTATATTATTTTCTCTTTCTTTGGTTACTGTAGTTTAAGTATAATTATTCTTAAGTTATCTTTAGGTAACTAATCATGTGGTTTTAATATTATTTTTTAGATTCTAAGTTTTTGAACGGGATAAATATAAAATGAGCTAATATGTAAATAAGACATAATTAATGATGAGAAAAGTAAAATTTTTACTTGTAATTTAATTTACTTTGTTTAGTTTCTCTTTCAGTGAATATTTGGATATTATAGTTATAGAATTA
This sequence comes from Phalaenopsis hybrid cultivar, assembly GCA_002079205.1. Lineage (NCBI taxonomy): Eukaryota > Viridiplantae > Streptophyta > Magnoliopsida > Asparagales > Orchidaceae > Phalaenopsis > Phalaenopsis hybrid cultivar. The sequence continues at coordinate 330,938 of JXCR01142581.1, forward strand.
GAAAATAAAATTAGAAATATAAAAAAATTAATTCCATCGTCCGACTGCTTGTCCCGCCTTGGTTAATTTCAAGTCCGGGGTCGGGTCGTGACATCTACAGACACTGAGAGAGGCACCAGTAAAATTGTCTTTCGTGATGCTAGAAGAAAGTTTCGTGGAAGATATAATATTTGAGGCAGTGGAACATTCACTAGAGGAGTTTCAAGTTTCTCTGATCTCCAGTTTACCTTTTATGCTGTCATTATGAAGAGTAGGCCAACAGATCATCACTTTCGATAGAAATGAGAAATCGCTGAGCAAGCCAGCAGATCATCACTTTCGATAGAGATGAGAAATTATGAGCAATTTTTTGGAGGCTTTATGGAATAAAATGAATACTAAGATATAATTCAATTGATAAATTTCACTCACAAACTAATGGCCAAACAGGAGTAGTGAATCGTTACCTTGGAAAGCTCATTCAGTGCTTTGTGGGATAAACATCCAATAGTGGGATTCAAGTCCTTCGATAAAAGAAGAAAAAATCTCTCTTAGTTGGCGAGAATGATGCGAGAACATCTCCTGCTATCCTGAGCCATGCGGGATTTCATAGTCACGAAATTGCTACAATCGAGTTGCACATCTTAATTTCTGTTTCAGCCTAGATTTTCTAACTTTTTATTTATTTTCTTTTCCCTTATTTCCTTTTTCCTTATTTACAAATTTTTTTATTTGTAAGTAGAGTTTTTATTTGGGACTATTTATATGTTGTTAATTTCTTTTTTGAGGGACTTTTGATTTTGGGTTTAGTTGAAGATATTTTCTTTTGGTAATCTCTATTTGAGTGTTGCATCCTTAGATTTCTTTCTAGTTGTCTGTAACTTGATATCATTAAGTTGTGATCTTTTACAGACACTCGGAGTCCTCTTTCATTGTCCAACTTGCATCCAACTGTTGTTCACAGTAAAAAAAATTGCCTTTATTAGTTCTTGTTCACTGCCCTGCCGTTATTCACACAACAATTTTAGCTGACACCCATCCTTGACATCCTTGTCACATTGTTTTATGATTTTCTTTTTTGTTTTCGGTTGGGGCAGTCACCAAACATTTTATATCCCCCTCCATATTGCAGATAGCCCAAAATTTCATCCCCTTACTGTACCTTCTCCCCATTAGACCCGCTACCCGAACACTTTGTAGGAGCTCTAGATCGGTGTCAGTGTCTCCTGTCATTGTCTATATTTTTCACTTCTTGCTTACTAATAGAGATTATCCTCTTATTTGGGCAATCAGACGCGTTGTGCCTTAAAGTCGTGATATTTGAAGCACTTCTTGACGACAGATTTGGGAAAGCTGATGGTCTCCATTTTTTCTATATTTTGGATTGGTTTTTCCTCAGGAGTCTGCTTAGTTATTTCGTTGGGTGTACTCTTGTTGCCCGATTCGATGGTTGAACCTTATTTAATGTGTGGTGTGGGCTTAATATTGTTATATTACTCTCTATCTTTAGGGCTAAAATCTGGACATCCTATAATGTCTAATATGACTGTAACTCTACCACGTTGCTAATGAACGGTCTTAATCCCTTCAAGATATCAAGCTATGTTGTTTTCTTTGGTTTCGACTAGTTTAGATTTCAACATAAGTTACTTGAAATCAGTTGTGTACTCTATTGAGAGATCTTTTTGCTATAAATGATGAAACCTCAAGAATACGTTTTATTTGTAATTTATGTGTAGGTACTTTAGCTGCATCTTCTTTTTCATCTTGGACTAGATAATAATTATTTTTTTTCCCTCATACAGGTGTAGACACTTCAAAATTTTCCACCATATTTAATTTAATAGCAGGTAGTTTTACCCTTCAGTCAGGTGAAACATCCTTGAACTCAAAGACCCGTTCCATTTTTTGGAGCCACTCAATGAAATCATCTGGATCCATGCGACCGTCAGAATCCGACAAGTCAATCTTCACTCCAAAATCCTAGCTTCTTAAAAGCCAAATCGTTTGGGTATTGGTTTTCACTAGAAATTTTATAGTGGAAAGGAATTACTTTCTCCTCTTAATACAGTGAGTTGCCATTGTTGCTATGAGTGACTTCCCGGGTTATCTCTTCTCAAAGGTGACAAGTCTTGGTTGTAGTTGAAGAATTTGATGCCGTGTATCTCTAATTGTAAGTTCTTAGACATCTCTTTAAGTGTTTCTTCTAGTGTCATTGTGTCATTTTCTTTTGGTCAGAATTATGGTAAATGTAGGATTGCAAATAAAGTTTGGTTGAGGCCTTAGGTTTTGCTGGTAGGTGTGGGGATGGGTTTAGTAGAGGTAAGAATATTCGTTTTTGAAAATTTAGAGTTAGGGTTAGGAATTGTGATAGGAATAATTAGGGTATGATGGAGATAATTTTGATTTAGGCACAAGAAAAAAAAACCTTAAATCTTTATGATTTGTGGCTTTGATATCATAAAATATCGTTCTAGGGTGGCTAGGTGTTTACAAAGTTGTAAGAGAGGTAACGAGAAGCGGGAGAAATAGTTGCGGCGGAATTCCAGCGTGAATGACGACGGAATTCCGAAGTGAATAGTGGTGGGACAATGAACCGAAATGAGAAAATAGCATTTCTGCTGCCAATAGTCAGCAATTTTGAAAATGATAGAGGCAAAATCTATTGTTGGACAACAAATTCGAACCGTTTGACGGCTGTCTTAGCTGAAAAAAGCGAGACAAATGACTAAACAACAGACAACAACACTCTTAAAAGCAGAAACTCAGAGAATAATTCTTCAAAATACATGAAGTTTAAATTTATATCTCAGAAACAACAAAATACTTGCATAAATAGTCTCACAATAGACAGGAACCTATTGATAAATAAGGAAATTGGAAGAGAATTCAGAAAGGGAAAAAAATTTCTGCATAAAGTGATAACAGGACGAAATCACGGGATTCAGTTAATCATCTCTCGTGGAAATCGTTAATTTTGTGTTATTGCATAAGTCCCATGATCGGGGTCATAGCTTCCTCAATTCGGACACTCCACATCAATGCATTTCGGTGAAAAAAGAAATTGTGCAAGGAAAATGACTAATAGGAAGACGGGAATGACTGAGGAAATGAGAATTTGTGGGGGCGGATAAGTGTAATATGTCCCATTTACATCCTTTGGTTTGAACTTTTCAATGGTCCATCAACTTTTTTGAGTGATAATGTAGTAGAACCTTGTCTTTGTTGAATAATGCGGCTTACATACTGTTATACTATCTGCTTTTACTTAATTAAGCACTGTGGCGTCTTTGGCAACAAGGCGAGGAACTATAATAAAAGGAGCACCTCCTGGTGCCTAAATTCAAGGGGTCAGCACATACCTTCAAGTTGGGAATTTGTTATATTGTTTCTTTATTGATTTACTTTTCGATGTTTATGTTAAATAAGATACTGTTTTTTATGATTCATATTACTCACTACATATCCCAATAAACACTTGTGCTCACCAATGAGAAAATAATAGGCTGCAGTATTGGTTTTCCATGATTTTTGATATCGTCATAATTCCTAGGGAAGGTTGAAATTATCGTCAATAGCAATTATGTTCTATTTCCTTTTTTTTCTTCTCTTTCGATTTCCTGACGGTTGCGTAACATCTTCGTTGTTTTTTTTTGTACTAAAATTATTATTATCTTATTTTTTTTTGTACCCCTTTTTTCTGTTCTTAAATTCCTTTCCCTTTTATTACTTCCACCAATCTGTGATTTCCCTCTTAATGTATATAGAATTAGAATAATTTTTCTAAAAAAGTACAGAAAATGAGGAGAGAGTGCTAGATTGAAAGGAGCAAAATTGGCAACACTTCTGTGAATGGCGAATTACTTGCTTCTCATGCTTGGCAATTATAGGCATTGATTTCTATTGGTGCTTGTTGTCTTACACCATTGGATTTATCACTTAAGAACTCTAATGTTTTTTTTTTTTTGCTTGCTTACCTGCCTATTCCTGTTTTTTGTTTGTGTTTATCAATTTTATTTGTGTGATCCATTTCTTTTGTTGGCTAATTCTGCTGGCATGCATGTGGTTGTGACTGTTTTGTACTTAGGTGCTTATTAGGAAAGAACAGCACAAATTCCTGATTAAATGATCGACATCCATTTATTTGATGAAACTTTTCATTTCCTTATGTTTTTAGTGTAATTCTGCTTTTATTTCAACAAATTTTTTGTTCTTTATTGTTACCCGTTATGGAAATTAAATCAGGCGTGGATAATTTTCTGGGAATTCCTTAATTTTTGTGCTTATGTTGGTAATTTTTTATTTAGTACTTCAACAATCTTTATTTTGTTTTTGCAGATAAATTCTCAATTGTTCTCGTTTCTGGACCATACGGTCTCATATTTTCCTCCTTTATACCTTTTTATATTGATATTCCAGTTTCGACAAGGCTTGGTATATTTGGCATTCCTTTCACTGACAAGTCATTCATATATATAGCTGGATTTCAGGTTAAACCGGTTCTTAAAATTTTTTTTATGACATAATTTATCTTTAAATGCTCAACTCATCTTCTTTTTATTTATATCTTCAGCTTCTCGTGTCATCCTGGACGCGGTCATTAATACCTGGTATCTGTGGTATTTTCTCTGGTTCTTTATATCGTGTCAATGCTTTTGGCATCCGCAATATAAAGGTCTGTGCATAATGGTGCTTACTTTCCTGTAACTCGTGTCTGCATTAACTTATATCTTCAAATTATACTTTGTGGTGATTGTCTTTTCTTTATTTTCTTTCTGAACTTCGAGTTTTATTTCTTTGGGTAGTACAGAGACAAGAAACTGATTGATATTTGGAGAAACTAAGATATCGTGGAAATAGTGTTGTAATGATAAGTTGGCCCGTTTGGGGCAGCTTATTAGGTGCGGTGCATTTTGAAAATGCCCGGAGGCTCGTTTGGTTGCCACGTTCGATCTGCTTAATCGAATAAGCTGTCCGCTGTTTATTAATAAACGCTGTCGCAGGATATACCTTGTGGCCCGTGTTCTTTTGCAGGCATATTACCCGCGTGCCCCTCCAACCTTCGATCACATTTTTGCCTTAGGTGCCTCCTTGCTTGGCTCCCTCCCTCCTCTCTCGCACTTAGCATCGCATTTCACCTCTTCCTCCTCCCTCCAATCTCTGGTTACTGTGCTTTGTAAATAATTCTCGATGGAATACTTTTCTATATGCGATTTCTGGCATTTTTTCGTTTATTCTTTATGCAATTTCTCAATGGAATGGTTTTCTTTATGCGATTTTTTGATTTTTTATTGAATTTGGAGTATGGATAAAACTGTGTGCTTGATTTGGAATTGGAAAATAGATTACAGAGGATGCTCATTATCGGTCAACTTTTTGTTGATTTGAAAATATGAAAATAAAAATAATCTTTGAGATTTAATTTAATAAAAGAGATACATATTTTTGGTTTTGAAAGTAGTATGTTTTAATTTTGAAAAAGAAATGAGACCAAATGAATCTCATTCGTCCAATAGTTTGCATAATCGTGCCCAATACCGCAAATATTACACCTCGAAAGATGAGTGTATACCTCGGCGATAGACTCAATCTTGCAAACTAAGTGATTTGAAACATTCATTTGGTCTGCGAACATTTTATGTATGACCGACAAATTCCCCTATCTAATACAAAGACTAAATATGGTTTGTTTTACCTGGGTTTCAAGTTCTCTAAAGAGGCAAACCTCTAAAACTATCGATAATGATCAGTGGTTTTAGTCTTCAAGAATTAAAGGTTTAAGTTTTCACGGTAGGACATGGAAAAACAAGTGAGAGTGACTCAACTAGGAACAGTTCTTTCAGGAGTCAAATGGAAGTAAAGGGTTGGGGGCGTCACAGATCTTGAGGAGGAACCTCAGTGACTTCCCAAACTATTCTACTGTACGACTACGTTTTAGAGAGGATGCTATTTGAATGTTTAATCCTACCAATTTTATTATTTGGGACTTACATTTGCATAATATCCGATTATGCAAATAGCCCGCAGAGATAAGAGGGTTTACGTTGTAACAAGCAACCTTAGAACCTAAAGTGAATTAGGACTTACACTGCACAATATTGTTGCATAGGTGCTTAAAGAGGGTATGAAGATTTACGTCGCGCTAGACGAGCTACCTTGAAGTTTTAAGGGTTGCTATTTAGACCAATGAGAGAGTTTAGCTGGTGTAGACTTGTTTTACTACTGTAGAATAACGAATATCTCCTCTTATAGTCCGCTCTAAGCTCCTTGTCGCGCTGCCCACGAAGTTGCTCCAAACTCCTGTTGTAGCGATGACTCCAGGGTTTAAGTGTTTGAGATTGATGATTTATATTTCACAGTTTTGGAGTCAAAGTTTGATTTTGCGTGCAAAATAATCAAATTGCAGGTAAATAAAAGATACTTGAAAAGTAAAATGCACTAAAGTAAAATACTGTAGATAAACTGTAAAAACGTACTTAGACATCTGTTACTGTTGCGTTATTAGTGTTGCGAGTATAGTATGACTTGCGAAAGATTTAAATAAACTTGCAAGAAAAATAAATAAGGCGAAAAAACCCCACGAATAGTCAGAAAAATGATTCGTAAAAAATCACGAGCAAAAGAAACTCTTAGCCACATATAAAAGATCAAAACTGGGTGTAAGTGATTAGTAAAAGCGGGGGGCTCAGAGCTGGACTGTGTGCTTCCCAATTTTGAATAAGGGTTACCGGTCTGATAATCTACAGAAGACAGTCCTTAACCTCAATCCAAGTGACTAGCCTATGGACCTTTATAAATTTTCATAGAGAGATTTTCATGCAAAAGTTGTTGTTCAAGCCTTTTTTTATGCAGAGTTCTTTTTAACATGCAAAAGAAATTTTTATTTTTATTTTTTGTAAATATTTTGTAAAATCGTATAGTCCACAGGCTAGTCACTCTAATCGTGCTAGAATTACTGACAACCTAAGAGTGTNGAATTACTGATAACCTAGAGTGTCGGGTGCAACAATCTCACCAAGAATCAACGAATAATATCATGTATCCTTTCCTCTTCCTTATTGAAGATCCTTAAAGTAGGAGATACTATTCTAATAATCCCACTTCGTATCTCTCGTTTAAGCACACAGAAGCAATGTCGTCATCGGCCTTGCCACGTAGACACTAGACTTATCCTAGTCCGGTGATCCATATGCGGCGTTAACAAATTTCCTTAATTGTTAAGAGGATTTGAGTGTAATATCCAAACTCAAATTTCAGTGCACTGGATCTCACTATAGGTTAAGTCATTGTGGGAATTTCATTGTTGATTAATTTAAAAAAGAATGAACTACGCCTCGGTGCATCCTTATGTCTAGTGTCTTAATCAGTTTGTGAATCAAGGTCAAGTGCCAAGTTTCATTATTTATTTGAAAATTAGGTGGATGAACGCTCACCTAGGGTGTGCTTCTAAAATATAGGAAGCTTATGTTGATAATTACGTGGATGAGCTCTCATCTAGGGTGTGCTTCAAAAATCTAGGAAGCCTATGCTGAGAACCTATGTTGAGAATTAGGTGGATGAACTCTCACCTAGGATGTGCTCCTAAAATCTGGGAAGCCTATGCTGAGAATTACGTGGATGGGCTTTCACCTAGGGTGTGCTCCTAAAATCTAGGAAGCCTACACTTTAACTTGTGCTTAAAGTGATTTAAAGTGTTCTACCCCCAATTAAGTGTTTTTTTCAACTAATCCTCAAATTTCTAAGCGTCTTCCAAATAATTAAATTAGAAACTTTCACTTTTCGACTTAATCATTAATAAAAATACCAAAACAAACGAAAAGAAAAGGTTGAACCACTTTCAAAATTAACAAATCAAAAGAGGAAATAGCAAGTGAATCAACCTAAAAACGTTTAAAATCTTTCAACAACTGTAATTAAATAGACTCTCGAGAAGAGTGCTTAAGTTTGTTCCAAGACAGTGCACAAAATTGGCCTAAATTGACACATAAAGTGACTCCAAAACAGCGATTAAAACCAGCCCAGACCAGCACCTATAGTGGCTCCAAAACAGTGCCCAAAATCAACTCAAATTGGCACTTAAAGTGGCTCCAAAACAATGCATAAAGATCAGACCTTAAATTGGCCTCAAAACATTGTGTAAGCCTCTCTAAATCAGCAAGCAAAAACATCCCAAACAGTGTCAAAATTGCTCCAAGATGGTGCCCAAATTATTTCCAAAACAACATATAAATCCTAAGCATGAAAGATACATTTTACGTTAAAAAATAGAAGTGCCTCTTATGTAGAATTAAAGACCAGAGTGGTGTAACTATAAAACTTAGGTTCCATATATGCAGATAATGTAAGCATTGTATGGTATGCACGTAAAAATTGAAGCCTATGTGATAGATATGCAAGCACATAGCAATTGAGTGGCATGTTTGTAAAACAAAACTTAGGTATTAGGCATACAAGTACATATGATTGACATAGAAGTTGATTCTAAGACTTGGGTGCTGGATATGTAAATACATGAAGGTTATATGGTATGTATATAAATTTCTCGTAATTGAAATATTTAAATCCTGTGTGCAGATTTTCAACCTTCACTCATTCATCAATATGTATTACTTATGGATAAGTTTCTAGTAGAAAGAAGTAAGCATGTTGGGCAATAACGAGTCCACAATTCAATTCTTCATAATTTCTTGGGTTGAGATAATAATGTAACAGTGAAATTCAAATGTTCAAATATTAATTCTGAAGCACAAACATGAAAAGAATATCTTCCAATTTCAGTAATGGGTCTAAGGAGCCACAAGTGCATTCAGTGGGTATGTACGTAAATCTTCATAACTCTTATATGACCTATATTGTATAAATAAAATGAGCAAGTATACGAATAAAACAAGACTTCGTTACCCAATTACTGTAATTGCTGAGGTTCTGTACTCCAGATGTTTAAGAAGCTCGAAGAAGTTCAGTGTTCCTCCTACCTGCAATGCGGGCGAGGGAGGGTGAGCCGAGTAATCCTGGTCGAGAGAAAGAGAGGAGTCCAGCGAGAGGGAGCCGTTCGGTCTGGTGAGATGGCGAGCCGAGCGGGGTCTAGTCGCAAAGAAAAGGGCAGAGGCGAGCGGGGCTTCGATGCGCTGAAGAGGGAGTTGAGCAGATGAGGGGGAGACCGAATGCGGGAGAGCTGTTTCAGTTCAGGGGAGAGAGAAGCAGGTGAGCGGACTCGGCGCAGAGAGGAGGCGAGCGGGTGAAAGCTTCGATACAAAGAGGAGTCTGTCGAATGAGGGAGGCGAGCGAGAGTTTCTGGAGGGCAAGCGATGCAAAGGGAAGGAGTCAAATGCAGGGAGAGTTTTAACGTGGGGAAGGAGGCAGGGCGAACGAACGAAAAGAAGAATCGGTGAGGAGCAGCTTTGGGGTCGCAGAGGAGTGATTTCGTCGTGTGGAGGAAGGGGTGTGCAGGATCGAGCATGAGGAAGAGGGAGTCTGCGGCTTCGGTGCGGGAGACGGGATCGAGCAGAACTGCGGCTTCAGTGCGGGCGGGAGACGGGATCGAGCAGAGCTGCGGCTTCGGTGCGGGAGACGGGATCGAGCAGAGAGCGGAGATGGGGTCTGCGGCTTCGGTGCGGGAGATGAGATAGAGCTGAGAGCGGAGACAAAGGAGCTAATTGCACTGGTAAAAAAAAAGGGAGAGGGAGCGAGCAGAGCGAAGGATGATCCAATTAGGAATCTTCTCCGAAGGCCAATTACTATAGCCCACCGAAGATTCGAGGGGGAGCCGTTATGTGAAAGCTTTGGCCGGGAATTAATTTGTTTTCTTTGACAGAGGAGTTTATTTGGCATAACACATCTCCTAATTAAATTTCATTAAAACTGGATTTAATATTTCATTTGAAATTTGAAATTTGAAATTCAAATTATTTAACTCTTGTTCAGGCTCGAGTCCAACCTGAATCGAATTCGAGTTGAACCTGAGTTGAGTCCTAGCCCGCATCACGATACAGAAAAAAATGGCATTGATTTCCGTGCAATCTTTGCGCGCGCGTAACCTCGACAATATGAGTGTCCTCCCTAGCTAAAATCGACATATGCATATGTATGGTCCATTTTGTCATCCGGAGTCGTCCAGGCGAGTTCACCGACGGTCGGGCCAAAAATGTGTCAAATTCGTGCGTGGTGTAGCGACTGTGTTGCTGAGTCACGAAGGGTTCGCCTAAGGCCGTATGATCCTGTAGAAACTCATTTTGGGCCATCTACATGTTAGTCCTTAGCCCTTGCAACTAAGAGTTGAGTGTTTGAGACTACTCATGTGAGTTTCTTCACAAAAATGAGTCAAGAAGTGGCTTAAAGTTCTACGGGAGGTGGGCTCCATTGCTAGTCTGCTAAGATGGTCAACAAGGAACTCCTAAGGTTAGATTTTGGGTTCTGAGAGTAGGAAACTAAGACCTCACTAAAAATGAGGTCAACACTCATTTGTAAACAATAAGTTTTTGGGTATCCTGTATGTAATTGCCTCCAATGAAAAATGTAGGATGTGGTTTTCATTAATTCCTTTGTTGTTTGAGTGACAATTTTGTAAAATGGAGGTAAAATAGTGCTTGATTTGTTCATAGCATTATTTTTGGTGGTCTGATTGTAATGGCATCTATTCAATATTGCACAATTTTTTTTCTTTTATGTTAGAGCTTTGAATTGAAAAATGAATGACAGAGGATGCAACACTTGTAGATGACAACGTTTCAGGTGTTGTGTATGTATATATTGCCTCATTGAGGTATGGGTGTGGTGCTTCCTTGGTGTATAACAGTGTTGTGGTTTGGGGCTGTGGCTAGGTTTTGTGTGGTGATATAGCAGTGTGTATGGTGGTTTGGGGCTGTGGCTGGGTGCTGTGTGTGTGGTGGTTTGGGGATGTGGTTGGATGCTGTGTGCTGGTGGGTGCTGTGTGTGGTTTGGTGTTGTTGGGGGTGCGCTGTATTTAATTGTCTCAAATGAGGTTTGAGCTGTAGGCTGTGGTGCTTCATTGAGGTTTGGTTGTGGTGCTTCATTGATGCATAGCAGTGTGGGGTTGTGTGTGCTGTGGGATTTTCATTGAGGTTTGGGCTATGTGATGTGTGTGTTGTGAGTGCTTTATTAGTGTATGACAGTGCTGGGGATGCCCTGCATTTAATTGCCTCAAATTAGGTGTGGATTGTGGGTTGTGGTGCTTCATGGAGGTTTGGGCGTGGTGCTTCATTGATGCATAACAGTGTGACGCTCTGTGTGCTATGGGTGCTTCATTGAGGTTTGGGTTGTGGGATGTGTGTATTGTGGGTGCTTTATTGTTGTACGACAGTGTTGGGAGTGTTGGGTGCCATGTATTTAATTGCCTCAAATTAGGTGTGGGATGTGGGCTTTGGTGCTTCATTGAGGTTTGGGTGTGGTGCTTCATTGATGCATAACAGTGTGGGGTTGTGTGTTGTGGGTGTTTCATTGAGGTTTGGGTTGTGGGATGTGTGCTGTGGGTGCTTCATTGGTGTACGACAATATTGGAGGTGCCTTGTTTTTAATTGCCTCAAATTTAGGTGTTGGCTATGGTGCTTCATTGAGGTTTGGGTGTGGTGCTTCATTGATTCATAACATTGTGGGGTTGTGTCTTGTGGGTGTTTTAGAGGTTTGGGCCGTGGGATGTATGGGTTGTGGGTGCTTCATTGGTGTACGACAGTGTTGGGGGTGCCCTGTATTTTTTGCCTCAAATTAGGTGTTGACTTTGGGCTGTGGCGCTCCATTGAAATTCGGGTGTGGTGCTTCATTGATGCATAACAATGTGGTGCGGTGTTTGTTGTGGGTGTTTCATTGAGGTTTGGGCTGTGGGATGTGTGTGTGGGTGCTTCATTGATGTACGATCGTGTTGGGAGTGCCCTGTATTTTTGTCTCAAATTAGGTGTGGGTTGTGAGCAGTGGGTTGTGGTGCTTCATTGAGGTTTGGGTGTGGTGCTTCATTGATGCATAGTAGTGTGGGGTTGTGTGCTGCAGGTGTTACATTGAGGTTTTGGCTGTGGGATGTGTGTTGTGGGTATTTCATTAGTGTATGACAACATTGGGCTGACCTATATTTAATTGCCTCATATTAGGTGTGGGCTGTGGTGCTTAATTAAAGTTTGGGTGTGGTGATTCATTGATGCATAACATTGTGGGGTTGTGTGTGTTGTGGTTGTTTCATTGAGGTTTGGGCTGCTAGATGTGTGTTGTGGGTGCTTCATTGATATACGACAGTGTTGGGGTTGCCCTGTATTTAATTGCCTCAAATTAGGTGTGGGTTGTGGGCTGTCGTTTGTGGTGCTTCATTGACGTATAACAGTGGGGCTGTGTGTGTTGTGGGTGCTTCATTGATGTACAACAGTGTGGGGATGTTTGTGCTGTGGGTGCTTTATTAGTGTGTGGGTTATGGGCTGCAGTTGGGTGCTGTTTTTTGTTGTTGTGAGTGTGTGTGTGGTGGTTATGGGTGTGTGTGTGGTGGTTATGGGTGTGTGTTTGTTATGGGTCTTGATGAGGGTTGTAGTGTGGTGTGGTTGGGTGTTGTGTGGGCTCTGGGTTGTGGTTGTGGTTGTGGTTGTGGGTGTGAGTTGTGGGTTGTGGCTACGGGCAGTGGCTATAGGCTGTGGGATGTGGTTGTTACTGTGTTGTGGCTATGAGTGTATGTGTGGATGTGAGTGTGTGTGTGGTGGTTGTGGGTGTTTTTGTGGTTTAGGGCTTTGGTTGTGGATGTGTGTGCGGTGGGTGTGGCTGTGTGTGCTATATGGAGATTTCATTTCCCTCAAATGAATAATATGGAAAAGGGATAGTGTTTGTTCTCTGGTTGATCTGAAATATTAATGTTTTGTCTTTTCTTTATTAGTAACACAATGATTAAGGTCAAAGAAGTTAGATCATCAACCATGTCGGATAAGGAAGTCACAGTCATATTTTGCGACCTGTGACTTAAGGAGGTTTGAGCTGGAAAATAAACCCACCATTTATTTTAACAAAGAAGAGTGTCAAAATATTATGAACTTGAAGGAAATGACAGGAATGGAGTATGATAGATTGCAATTTAGGAACAAATGCAATTAGTTGAAGATGGATTGGAAATTATGGAAGGAACTAAAACGGAGATTCATGGGCTTGGGTTGAGATACAGTGAAACGGACAATAGATGCTTCAGTGGACTAGTGGACTGAGAAATTAAAGGTAATAACTTATCCAATGATTACTTGTTTTTTCATTCTCTATTCTACTAAGCTATTTTAAGTAGTAAACTTGCTCGTATGTTGCAGGTAGTGTCGGCCGTTAAGAAATTAAATTCAGTTGTATTGACCTTGATCTAGAGGAGAAGCTGTACCGTCTGTTCAGTGGGGTTGTTGCAATTGGTACTCGTACGTTCACCCCAAGTTAGCATGAGTTTACAAGCACACCAGAGGACTTGGAGACCGAGCATATAAGTGGGTATGGTGAAGGCCCCAACTTAAACTAAAAGGAGTTGGAGTTCACATGCTGGTCAAAGCGTTCTAGGATGGAGAAAAGGAAAAATGGATCCGAGTTCTTCAGAAGCCAAATAATAAAACTGGTGGATGCAAGCACAATTCAAGCTGATACTTCACATGACACCTCCATAGACTACTTTCTCCGAGTTTTAGAGACATATCTCGAAGTTTATGGGGATAAGCTGTTGTATCTAAACTCCTTGAAGTTGATGAAATACCCGATCTACAAACAAATATTCATGAAGATGCCCCTCGACCGTAAGGTCGACTATTTACGTTTATTTATGGACCACAAAGACAATTGATTTTGTTGTGTTAATGTTTAGTAGCTTTAGTTTTTTTTTGGATTTATTCATGGGATATCTGATTCAGATGTTTTTCTTTCTAGCACGATCAATCTATATGTTGCTCTGTAGTTATTTATTTTTATTATTCTCATTATACTCTGGTTTTTGTTTTTTATGTGGGTTTGTGAAGTCCATGATGAGACATTCGACCTTGTGGGTTCTTCTGGATGACTTGTTAGTCACTGTTGGTTGGTGTCATATGTGAAATTCTGATAAAGACAATCATGTTTCTCTCTTTTTTTCGATGCTGCGTTTTTTTAGATACTTCTGGATGACCACTTTTTGGTGATGTGCATATGTGACACATAAAATCTTGATATTAAGTGAGCTAAAGATAACCGATAACTCCTGTTTTATAAGATCTGCTATCTTCTTGTCGTGATAGGTTTGATGGGGTTGGTGTACTGAGTTCTTTAAGACTTTACGCCCGCATAAATCTGTAATTGATTACTATTTTTGTCAATTTGTACTTGTGTTATGACTAATTGATTGTCTTTTGAATCACTCAGGGAAGATAGACTCTAGGATTTCACAGACTTTTCGACGATGGCTCTACTGCTGCAGACTTTAGACTTCCCTACTGACATCACACTAGTCACATAGCTACGGGACCTAATGATCATTTAATTAGAAACAGCTGCAAAAACAATTATTTTCAACAACACAAGCTAAACAACCAACCAACTTATTCAGATAAGCTGCTGCGCAACAGCTTATCTGCGCAACTGCTTATCGACAGTTTATTAATAAATTACAGCTGCCCTAAACTGACCTTAAGATTGACCTAAGCTTTCTCATGTGTTCATTCTTTGTTTGTTTAAATTTTTTAATATTCATACATGATTTATACTAGGCTTCTTTATATTAATTGAACAAGCTTAAAATTCGATGAGTATATGATTTATTTATATAAAATTAAAATTTTGATTTGTACTTAGTTTTTAAATATAAAGCTAGTAAATAGGTTAAAAATTCAAATGAATATTTGATTTTTTAATATAAAGTTACTAACAAATGATTTTACCAATTTAAATAAATAAGAAATTGAATAAATGTTAAAATAACATTTAATTAGTTTATACCAAGTAAATAAAATAATATATAAGTTAAGTGTTTTTGCAATTATATTACTTAAATATGCATTAACAAATTAGTTCATTGAAATAAAAAAAAAGAAAAAAATGTAGTAAATTTATATGAATATTAATATTAAATTATAATATTTTATTATTAAAGATATAATTAAATAATTTTTAATTAATTAAATTTTATTTAAATATTATATCATATAACTATAGAGCATTCAACAAGAACAACAAGCGAGCTTATTCGTGAAGATTAATAAACGAGTTGGCCTATGTTCAAATTTAGTTTATTTTTTATTTGAGTTTTAAAAAAATGTTCTAACTTTTTATATACCAATTTAAACAAATATCAAGTAGTATTAATCGAGTTGAGTTTGAGTTGTTCATCAAGCACATTGATTCATTTAAAGCCATACGTGAAAGTAAAATTATGTTGCTATTACTCAAATTGTCCTGTTAGATTTGACTGTAGTAATGCTTGAATTTGTTGCCTTTATGCTATGATGGTTGAAGTCTGATAAATTTTGTTTAGGAAAGTAAACTCTCAATCTGATGAGGTTTAGTTATTATGGTTAGATTGTAATAACTATAGTAGTAGTAGTAGTAGTAATAATAATAATAATAATAATAATAATAATAATAATAACAACAACAACAACAACAATAATAGTAGTAGTAATAATAATAATAATAATAATAATAATAATATTAATTAAATAAAATTAATTGTTATGTCTGTTGGCACGTTCTAAGTGTGGCGAAGCATGAGCAACTCACGCAAGTATATGCAACGTATCAGTAGTATACGTAATAGAGTTTTGTGTGTCGATCCTGTAGAGAACAAGATGATTCCAAATGCGAAAAGTTCTAGTTTACTACCTGTGGTCCTAACCTGAATTGTTGAAGTTTTCAAAGTTTAATAAAAGTTTTTACCCTAATTTTAAAAGTGAACAAAACCCAAGTCATAAAGTGAATCAGGAAAGAGTTGTTGATTCAAGAATTATCCGAAAATCTTTTTTGAAGTGGTTTTGTAGGGATTCAAGTCTAGCAAGTGATTCAAAAGCAGGTGTCAAACATGAGAAAATTCTTCCTTATCTTCTTTCAGTAGTCTAAGCAGGATTGAAGATCCATTTGTTTAGTTCTCTAAATCAATTGAAAGGTCTAAGACAAACTTGCTCCCCATTCAATTTGCTCGTTTAAAGGAAATATTCTTGTT
The DNA here is from genome assembly GCA_002079205.1 of Phalaenopsis hybrid cultivar. NCBI lineage: Eukaryota > Viridiplantae > Streptophyta > Magnoliopsida > Asparagales > Orchidaceae > Phalaenopsis > Phalaenopsis hybrid cultivar. The sequence continues at coordinate 347,052 of JXCR01142581.1, forward strand.
CCTATGACTTCGTGTGGTTAACTTCATCGTTCCTCTTTAGATTTCTTCTGAAGATCATGATTAGTGTTAACAAATTAATTGTTCAGGTTAAAAGTCAATTAAGTTCTCAAGTTAAACTAACACTATAGAAAAGTTTACACGAACTACATTAAAATGCCAAACAATCATCCCTACACCTTCACAACAATGGAGAACGTAAAATCTACTCATTAAGCATGTCAAATTCATCAACACAAACATCGTATTAAAGATAGAAATCATTTGCAAGACTTTCACAAAATGTTTCTTAGAGAAAACAAACAAGAACTTAGTATATTTATCTCGTTCAAATTCTGAGTATGCTGATGGAATTACAATCACACTTACACTCTCACAATATCACAATCTCTCTCTAAAACTAGCTCTAAAACACTTATTTGATCTTCTCCACCTTTCTAAAAATCATCATTTTTGTACTCATCCCAACAAATGTTTGCGTCTGAATTTAGGAACCGTAAATTTTCAAAGACCCGCACCTAGCCACCTAGTCGCCACTGATTTTGGGTTCGGACTGGTGCTTCTGGCACCTAAGCGCCAGTATCGTGGCGCCTAGGCGTTGGTAGTGTGGTGCCTAGGCTCTATCCAAGAAGCGCCTACTTTATAAGAGCTTGGGAAATCTGCTTCTTTTAGGTGCCTAAGCGTTACTGACCCGACACTTGGGTGCTACTGGCCAGACGTCTATGCACCAGACCTAGAATTTACTCCAATCAGTGAGTTTCGAGCTCCGTTCGATACCCTTCTCTACATTCTGTAAAACAACAATAGAAAACTTCCTCCAACCATAATATAAACATATAAAATGGGAGAATCAAGGTACAAAATATACACTATTTATACACATGTCAAAATCCTCCAAAAATGTTACTTGCTCTCAATTAACTTCAAAATTTAACATTTGATTTAGTAGGAATCACAAAATAATAGGCGCTCATTAGTGTTAAGCTTCAATCTCAATTTTAAAGGAATACTTATGCTTGCGAACTTATGTTTCTATGGAGTTCCTCTTTCAAAGCTTCCCTTGAAACAATGAATTCTTCAAAAGCTGTCAAAATGTTAATATTCACTTCAAGATATTAAGTTGATGCTTAGCTAATGCAATTGGATATGTCAACTATTAGAAGCTTAGCCATTTATGAATTCAAGTTACTTAATTATTAATCTTTAAACACAAAAATTGAATTATGTTATAAATGTTGATGAATTTTAAATTTCAAAAGAGAAGACATTGAAACTAATTTTTGATAAAGCCACTCCTCCAAAGTTCTTTTATATTTTATTTTTTTCTCCTTTCTTTTAGTGAAACTTCTTTTGGATTTACTATTTTTCAATCGANTAAGTTACTTAATTATTAATCTTTAAACAGAAAAATTGAATTATGTTATAAATGTTATTGAATTTTTAATTTCAAAAGAGAAGACATTGAAACTAATTTTTGATAAAGCCACTCCTCAAGCTTCTCCTCCAATGTTCTTTTATATTTTATTTTTTTCTCCTTTCTTTTAGTGAAACTTCTTTTGGATTTACTATTTTTCAATCAAAGAATTTTTTTATAGATGTTCCCTTTTTAGATTCATCATGTAATAATAATAATAATAATAATAATAATAATAATAATAATAATAATAATAATAATAATATATATATATANCTCGCTCACCGCATCTTTTTGGATGTTGAATCCTAAAGTGTTCGGGAAATTCACATAAGGTATGGAGCGTAAAAGAGAAAGGGAAGAGGGAGTGAATAGTAAAAGTGAGAGCATTTAGAGCTTTTCTTCGTGAAATGATCTCCCATTTATAGGTATAGGAGATACTTAGAGTAAATAATTACATCTTAGATTCCCTTTTATACAAAGAAGTTTAGGGGTATTAAAGTCATTTGTACAATATAAGTAAATACATTAATAATAAATTAAATGGTTGATCATGATGACTTTCGTACATCAGTACATGCTCTTTCATTTGGTGATGACAGACCGAATAGCATGTGGATCATTTGAAGACCTCTCAATTGATATTTTTCGTGTCCTTTCATCAGTTTTCGAGCCATCTCCCTTGCTCGTTTGGCGATGGAGTTGTCTTTCGTTTGTTCTGACGTGGAACTGTCCTTCATTCGGCTAGGTTTATGGCTATCCTTCGTTTGGCCAGGTATGCGATTATCTTTCGTTCGGCTAGGTTTACAGCTATCCTTCGTTCGACCTGTTATGTTGGTCGGCTCGCCTATTGAAGGGAGTGACTTATCGGAGTGTTGAGATACTTCTCTCTTGACATAGCAATAATTTTTACTCCAATAAAGAAAATTAGTGTTTGATTGTGTCTTTTTATACTTTGACTGTAGGTCCCTCCTATTTGTCTTGTATCTCTATTTTTTTTTAGATTCGTGCTGTTGCAATCCTGTTGTACACAGAAAAAAAGAACCTCTAAAGGATACAAGTCCAATGGTATTTTTTGTAATTTTTAATAGTTGACAAAACCAATGTGAAACTTTGGTTATTTTGAATTTTAAAGTAGTTATAAAATGATGTCCAGGTGGCTGACTGAATAGCTTTTAAAGAATTTTGTTGGGGGTTTATATGCTTCGTACAAACTTATAATATCATTCTTTCAGCTCTCACTGATACAAGCGTTACTGTGAAATTTTGATTGATTGTTCTAGTTTCTGATGATATTATTTGTCTATCCTGCAGTTTCCACACTTCATTGCACAATTTTTCTCACGGTTATCTTGGTCGGCTCCCAGAAGTTTGCCTGAAAGGCCGAATAACGTTACAAATACAAATCATCATTCGGAGGTAAGGCTTGAACTTGTTTTGGACAAGTCTAATTTCGTAATTTTTATTTTCTTGCTCACGTGCGTGCGCGCGCACACACAAATCTACCACTCTTGATTTAGCTGCATGGCTAAAATCAGGCCTGTCTAATTTTGTAATTTTTATTTTCTTGCATTCCACACACACACACACAAAGCTACCCCTCTCGATTTAGCAGCCTAGCCAAAATGAGACTTGTCAAATTTTGTAATTTTAATTTTCTTGCATCACGCACGCGCGCACGCGCGTGCGCGCACACACACACAAGAAAAAAAACTATCAGATGATGGTCCATCCACCATTCGTTTGTAAGACAACAATTTTTTTTTTTTAAGAAAAACAAACCTAAAAGACGAGAAATTTTTCGCTCTGGCAAATGGGCATTCTAAGGTTTTCGCATGCCATGAAAGTAATATTCATGGCTTCTATATAATGTGTGTAATAACATGCTCAGGTTGACTTTGTAAATTGCTATCATAACATATTCTGAGAACATTAGCATTCCATCACTCAAACAAGTCACTCAAATTTTTATACTGAAAACTTTGTACATTTTTGAATTGCTGGGCATTTCTTCCCCAGAAAGTGCGCAATAGTCATGGATGCTCAGTTGTAGTAAAACCCTGTGGCTTCATGTCTGCTATCTTAATCCTATTTTCCTTCCAGAGAAACTTTGGTTCCTCAGTCTCATCAGTCCCAGACCCTACCGAGTCTTCTGTTGCTACATTAGTATCAATGGGTTTCGATGGCAATTCTGCGAGGCTTGCACTTTTGCGAGCCAGGAATGACATCAATGTCGCAACGAATATCCTCATTGAAGCTCAATCACACTGACATCATGTGACAAATTCAATCAGGAGCTTAGGAACTGGAAAACCAGTCTTCATCTGAAGATCAATTGGAACTTATCAGATTTTCATTTGGTCTACAAGTAAATGTTTTCACCAATGGATGAATATTTAGCTTTTGCTTGACTAATACTGTTTTTTAGTAAATACTAAATATATTTTTTGTACTGAATATCTGGAAAGGCAATACAAAAAATCTATCATAAGCTTACTTTGTAAAATTAGGGCTAGAAAATATTTTATGAGAGTCTATGTCCTAACCTCTTAGGGTAGTTTAGAAAATATATTTAATAAAATTTAGTCTAATAATATTTTATAAAGTATTGCCATCATTAGAGGAATTCATAGATGAAACTATTGCATATCTATGATCTAATCTTAAGAAATATACATCTATAGGATAGTAATTCGACGTATTTTAGAAGGGAATATAAGAAGCGAGAAAGATGTCGTAGGTAGGTAATAGGGGTTTTATTTAATTAATTATTTATTTAAGGTCTATTTCACAATTCAAGAGTTTATAAGCAATAACAAGCAAATAAAAAAATTTGATCAACATATGCTAAACTTATAATGTTCTCTATATGTGGAAAACTATCTATAGCATGACATTTTAGTCTTTTCAAAGAAGTAAAGAAAAGGGAAGAAAGGCACTAAGAAGAGCAGCAAGTAGTAGGCACTAGAAGGAAAAAGGGGGGGCATATTACATTACCACATGATTTTAAGGGATTTACATATCTAACTTCTAAAGTTTGATATTTATATTTATGTTACCTTGGTGCTATAAGCCAATGTATAATAAGGTGTACTTGACTTTAAAAAAACAAGTGAAAGTGATATTTTGATGTGTGGAAAAAGATTTTAGTGATTTGAATGCAAATATTGAAGTCACAAAAGATGGTCAATATTTATGTTATTTTGTCTCTGCATTTTGAAAGTGTGAGGTAAATACCAGATTATTGATTACTAATCCCTATCTTTCATTAATGAAGGATGGATCTTCAAAATACTCATTTTCACAATGAAACTTTAAAGAAGTTTCATTAAATGCTCAGCAAATGCACTAATAAATATAGGCAAGATTGGTGCCACAATACACTTCGATGGTCTGGAATTCCCTGCGAAAGCTATTATGGTTGATGTCACACTTGTTAATGACATGTCTCCTCGGGGGGTGTCGTTCTATGACCATACCTTCATTTCGTGCACACCAGCCTGTGCATGGACCAAGATTTGCTGCTTCTATTGTTGTCAAAGCTACTCGAAAGGGGGTCTCATTCTTTGAGAGATTGACTCCTGCAAAAGCCCCATCTATGCAAAAAAATATCATTGGGCAGAAGAATTTTCTAACACATATCAATGCTTTTATTCTATTCACTGAGTCTTTTGCTCCTGGAAGACATGATGTCGAAGCTTCCTTGTCTAGAGAAAAGCTGACTCGAAGACAAAAGAGGAAGAATGCTGAGTTGCAAGCTCAACATTTTTTATAGGAGCAACCCAATATTTCAGAATCTTTGATGCCAGAAGCGAATGTTCTCTCATATAATCAATTTGAAAATTTGAAATAGGTTAAATTGAATAGCTTTACCGATGATAGAAAAACAGTTTTTTTTTAAATTAACCATGGCAGCCTCTTTTTGAGGGAAAAAAAAACATGAAACATTGTCTGCTCAAGTGCACAAAGTTCTAAAAGTTGTAATGGATAGAGTCTAATGAAAAAGAAGTGAGGAAGGCCTATTATAATTGGGGAAACAAAAATCTAACTAAGAGATTATCATCAATTATTATTAGAAATTAGGTCAGACATGACTCACTTAGTGAGCATCAAAGGAAAACACCCAAATAAAGTGTCTAAAAATCTGCAACTGAAAGGCCACGATGAAAGGAAAAACAAATATGGAACTCCATGATAAAAAAAAAAATTGTAATGAGAAAAGAAAAGATGTGTTATATGGTGCACACTCCTAGAGACAAGACATCCATCAAGAATGGGTTCTTAAAGTAGAGATCTCGGCTTAATGAATGTCGCGGTAGTTAGCACGTTGGAGAATTCCCAAGAATCTCATTGTTAATCAAATTCCGATAAAGAAACCAATCTAAATCGAAGTCCTCTAATTGAGAAATTGTTTATCCCATACTTTGAACCAGACGTTCATTAGAAGTGTTAATAAAAAATGAGAGTGCAATAAGAAGATGATAATAATGAAGACACCATTGAAGCATAGGTGATTTATGTCAATGACCAACCTGATACTCACTCCTATTAGTTTAGGCAACAAACAATTCAATCCACTATCTAGTTAAAAAGATAATAACATGTTAATTTTTCATTAAAAGATGAGCTAATATAAGAACAAATATAAGAACAAGGAGATGATGTAGAGCATAATCTAATTGATAATGTTACTTTTGTCAGAGAACAAAAATAGATGCAGTGCTTGATTAAGGTAAAGACAAAAATTTCTTAGCTAAACAACAAAATTAATGAGATGATGGTGCAAATGAATGCTATTATGGGAATATTGCAAAAAAATATTGTAGCAAGCACAATCTTGTCATGCTTGCCAACAATCACACATCCACCAGTGCTCTTAGTAATTCAATAGATAGGCATATCAAGTATATGGTGCCTCCTCAACATGTTCTAAATGAGGATGAAAATATAATAATTACTCAGTAAGAAAGTATCATAAATGAAAACATCATGGTTGTTATAGCCTCAGAACAGGTTGAGAAACTAGTGGGTGAAGCCCGACCTTATCCAGTCAAATATGATTAAGTTTCATATACAAAGGTCTTTTCAATACTAATGTTTCATACTTTCAATAGTAATGGTAATTCTAGGTAGCATTTGGCCAGTTGAAAGCGTCTTGCGGTAACACTAGGGGCATAGATGCATTGCTATTCCTCTTATTCATTATTAGTCTAACAATAATTATTTTTGAGTGGTATGCAAAGTTGCTTAGTAATTTATTTAAAAAATTCACATAGCTCAAAAAAATATTTATTAAAAGATTTGTTTGTGCTATAGAGAAGAACACTATTACTGATCTCGCTCTGAAGAAAAGAAGAAGGGTGAGTCGATGACAAAGTATATCATCTTTTGATGTAACCTAATGCCATTTTATGCCCATTTGCATACATACCACCCAATTGCTATTTATTTACATATCTAACACCTAAATTTATATTGTTTTTTTTTATAATTATGCCAACTAAATATAATATAAAAATAATAAATTTTAAATTTAAAATACATAAAAATTAATATAAAAAGATATAAATAAATATTATTATATTATTATTTAATTATTTCAAGCCAAACGAGCAGAACACGAGCTGTTCGCAAACGAAGAGTTTTTTTGGTAGCCCTAGCTTCTATCAACCAAATTCCAAGATTTGTTTGAGAGGGTTGCAAAATTTGAGAAGCTGAACTTTGTAAAGTTTGAAAGTTATTTCAAGAAGGTCAAAAGAAATAAAGTTGCAAACTCTAGAAGAAGAAAAAGTCATACACTTTTTTCAACTTGGATAAAAGAAGGTGGGAAACTTTTAATATTGAAAAGGGAAAGCAACCAATTTATGGGAATGAATGGAGAAATCAATCAAGCAACTCTAAACCTCAATAAAAATTATTTTTGGGAGAAAATGATAAGCTAAAGACGAGTTATGGAGGAAAGTGTCAAAATCAAAGGGCAAGTGCTAAAGAGTGAGTATACCCATCTCTTAAAGATGATGAATAAAAAATAATCATTTGAAAGAGATAGTGTGGCAAAACTATTTTATCAAGCTGTCAAAGGTGGTCTTGACTTGCTAGAATGTAAAAGTCCTAAAGAATCAGATCAACCTAGCTAGCAATCCAAATTACTGGCCACTCTATTGACAATTGTTATATATTTAAAATTTGGCTTGAAAGAAAATACATAAATGAGAAATTTAAATTGTCAGACAATATTCTAATTCGCTTGAAAAGAGAGTCAACAAATATGGTTATGTTCTCTTAAGTTCCATCAACAAAAGAAAATATAAAAGATAGATCACATCAAGATGAAGAATAGGAGACTGTAGTCTCAAAGAAGATAATGAAAATATCAAAGCAGTTGAGGAGAGTTCCTAATGTAAAGTGGAAATCAACTCTAAAACTGGTGTTCAAGTTAAAAGAAAGACCGATGTAGGGCACATCAATCTCTTCGTCAACTCAAAGGTAGTTTAATCATGTAGCTTATCTCGCATAAGATGAGATCTATAGAATGTTCGTAAAAAAAAAAATCAACTAGAAAAAAAAAAAAACTAAGAAGAGGGCCGTGAGGCAAAAGATTATTAATAATTTGGAGGAGTATCATCAACCCATAAGAAAACTTATCAGACTTGTAGAGTTCATGCAGAGATTCAATATTATTAATTCAAATGAAAATGATGAGGAAGAAACATTCCCTTTGAAAACTTGGTCAGTCATACCAGTGACATCAGACATTTCCAAAACTTCACCTCAAATCTCTATGAAGTCTAAGTTTTGTTTGTTGGCCTTACAATCAAATGATAGTTTAGAAGATTTGTTTTTTCTTGAAGAAAGTGAGCCCTTATCATAGATTAAGCGGAGAATGGCAAATAAAGCTTCTATAAAAAGCACATCATCAGAAAGTTCTGAATCAGATGAGATGGTTAAAGTGCAATTGAGAAATAGTAGAGTATAACTTTCATCACCAAAAAATGGCCCAATAGATAAAGATAAGGGAAAATATATTGTGCTTAAAGAAGAAGTTTATTTTTAAAAGCTGATAAAAAAATCAACTTTGAGTAGAACCATTGACTATAACATTTTGTCAGAGCTAGGTGTTCAAGTTGGGGTCACTAAACAATAAGCTGAATACTTTGAGAAGATTTGGAAACCAAATGGCCCATGAGCACAAGTGATGTTAACAAAATGCATAACTAAAAATATTGAATTTATCCAATGAAAGAATTCTAGAAAGGCAGCATGTTATGCAATAATAGAAAATGGAATTGATTTCATAGATGAAGAGGAAGAAGATCCATATGAAGTCAACTTTATGAGCGATCAAGATGTTGATGTCTAGAATGCTCCAGAATAAATGGAAGATGGTGGGAAAAGAACTACAAATGGATGAGATGAAGTAAATTAACTTAGGAACCGAAGAAGATCCTCACCGAACCTTCATCAGTGCACTTCTGCATTAGGATAAAATTGAAGAGATAAAAGCACTGCTCTATGAATTCAGTGACTACTTTTTCTGGTCATATGTTGAAATGCTTGGCTTATAACCTGATGTTGTATTAAAAAACTAGCCATCAATCCAGATGCAAGACCTATCAAGCAATGTCGCGAAGAATGAGACATAAAATTAAAAAATAGGTGATTGTTGAAACCAAGAAGCTGATTGAAGTAGGTTTTATACAAGAAGAGATATATACTGACTGAATAACCAATATTCTACATGTGCAAAAGAAAAATTGCCAAAATCATGTTTGTATTACTTTTCGAGATCTTAACAAGGTGCGTCCAAAAGATAACTTTCCACTCACTGTGACAAAATTTCTTGTGGATAACACTTCAAATTATGATATGTTCTCCCTCATGGATGAATCATCAAAATATAATTATATCAAAATGGCACATGTGGAAGAAAAACATACATCGTTCAGGATGTTGATCTGTATCTACTAGTATACAAGCATGCTTTTTGGATTGAAGAACGTGTTAGCAACATAAAAGAGAGCTATGACTTGTTTATCTAATGACTAGATTCATCAGAAGATGGAATGCTATGTAGATGATCTCCTCATCAAAAGTAATTATTGTCAAGATCATTTTGAAGATTTGAGAAATATCTTTGAATGAATAGGACAATTTTATCTCAAAATGATTTCTCTCATATGTGTTTTTTTGGGGTATCATCGAGACAATTTCTTGGGTATATTTATATGCCATAGAAGAATTGAGATTGATCCCAATGAAATCAAAGTGATTGTTGAGATGCCTCCTCTGAGAGATATTTGCCAGCTTCGTTCTTTACAATGACAACCTATGTTCATTTAACGTTTCATAGGTCAAATAGGTGTTAGTCATATTCCAAATTAATGAACAAGAATGGTCCTTTTAAATGGAATGCTAAATTTCAATAAGCATATGATTGTATTAAGAAATATTCCTATGCACACCAATTCTTTCAGCACAGATCCCACCGAAGCCTCCCATTCTATATACATTCATATTAGAAGAATCTCTTGGAGCACTGTTGGCCCAACATCATGAAGTAGGTAAGAAAAATGCTCTTTATTATATTAGTTGAAGGCTTATAGAGGTTGAAATAAGATACATTGCTGTTGATTTTTATATGTTGTCTTGTAAAATTGAGAAACATTGATTGAGAAACATAGATTGGTGTTGATTTTTGCTGCTCAAAAGCTTCACCTTTATATGTTGTCTTGTAAAATTACCCTCATCTCAAGGATCAATCTGTTGAAGTTTTTGATGACAAGACCAGTATTGACTTGTTTCATAGCTTGGCGGGTGGTTCTGCTCTTATAATTGATATCACATATGATCCTCAAAAAGTAGTGAATGACAAGTTTTAGTAGACTTTCTTACTGCTCATCCCATTATTGATGATTCTTCACTCAATGATGATTTGTCTAATGAATATGTTCTAATCATGGAAAAGAAGAGGTTACTAATTTAAAAATTATATTATGATAGAGCATCTTCTATCAAGCCTAGCTAACCTCCAGATTTTCTAAAAGCATGAGCCGACATTAGTGTTATCTTTGTGATACCAGAGGGAGGCATAATGAGGTATTCATATCACTTAGCTGAGCTGCAGATGAATAACGAAGCTCTAAAAGCTAGGCTTGAGATGGCTATCACATTAAATGTGAAAGAAAAAATCATATTTTTTTGGCAATTCACAAATTATCATAAATCAAGTGTTGGGCATTTATATGACAAGTAAGCTTGAATTAACTTTTTATTACAAGAGAGATATTATGCTTATGAAACAAATCCCACAAGTCACATTAACCCAAGTGTCTCGATCTTGAAATAATAAAGCAGACTGTTTCGCCAAAATAGCTAAAGACATGGCAAAAAAAAATTTTGATTGGTTTTGATTGATGCCCATACGTAGAGAGTTGACCTGATAGACTTACAATCCCCACAAGAAGATTCAAGCAAGCAAGAAACAACTTCTATTATTCCACACACTCACAAGTAGATTCTCAAAATCAACCTGAAGCACTCATGGTAGAGGAACGAGTTGATTGAAGACAACCCTTCATTGACTACTTCAAAGAAGGTAAATTATCCACGAATAAATGGATAGCCTCACAAATCAAGAGGAGAGGCATACGGTTCGTCTTTGTTAAGGAAACCCTATACTTTAGATCATTTGATAAAATATGGCTATGATGTATGGGAATTGATGAACCCAACAAAGTTGTAGTTGAAGTTCATGAAGGACTTTGTGGTACATACCAGCCAGACCCCAAAATGACAATGAAGATTTAAAAAATGTGTTATTGCTGGCCATGAATTGTGAAAGATTGTGTTGATCGCGCAAAGAAATACCATGACTACCAAATTCATGGTGATATAATGCACCAACCCCCTAACCCATCATATTCTCCATAGCAACAACTTGGTCATTTGAATGTTGGTGTATGGATGTAATTTGACTGATCAATCCACCATCATCAAGAGGATACTACTTCATTTTAGCTGTAATAGAATACTTCTCAATGTTTGTTGAAGCTATCACATTCAAAAAAGTTATTGTTGAGCAAGTGATAAATTTCATCACAAAGTGGGTTGAAGCATTCACGCCATTGTATAAAGATTTGGTATGCCGTGTTGTTTTATTTTAAAAAATGACCCAGCTTTTAAAAGAGTGAAGATATATAGATTTGCTGATAGACACAAAATTGTTTAGGGACACTCTTTAGGATATAAACCAAATGCATATAGCTTACCAAAAGCTTTTAATAAGACACTGGTTAAACTGCTCAAGAAGATCCTCACTATAAACAAATGTGCATGATATAAGAAGATGATGAAAGTATTGTGAGCTTATCATACAACTTATAAAATTTTAATTAAAGATACTCCTTATTCATTGGTGTTTGGAGCTAAAATAGTATTGTTGCCTGAAGTTGAGTTGTCATCACTTCGAGTAGTTGTCCAATATAATCTTACCCATGTGCAAAATGCTCTCCTATGAATGGAAGAGTCAGACACGTTACCTGAAAATCTACAGAACAAAAATGAATCAATCTTTTGAGCATATGGTGCGCCCACAGACATTCCAAAAAGGGGAAGTTGTCTTTTTGTTGAGTAAGCCAATTCATCATAAAAAAATTAGTGGTAAGTACATACCACATATGTTATTGAGAAGGTGTAGTAGAGAGGAGCCTATCAGGGTGCCTTCCTAATTAGAAAGTTTAAATTAACAAATCGCTCCACATGACTTATATCTTAAAAAGTTTAAGTTAACAAACACAAATAAACTTCAAATTAAAAAGTTTTAATTATTTAAATCTCTTATGATGGTTGTGTTAATTAAAATCTCAACTAGAGTTTAAAATCAAGATTTCTAAAATAGCCAACCAAATAAAACTAATCATATAAAAAAGATTTGAAAAAAACCCTCTTTACACTCTATAACAGTTTGTTGAGGGTGAAAAAAATTTAATTGACATCAACACAAAAAAAGTGAATGTCACATCAATTGTATCACTATATTCACACTCAAATTAATTTCATGACAGTAAAGACATGACCTGAGTTCTCTATTTGCATGGTTTTGTTACCAAATGACAACTAAATAATGGTTAGGACCAAAATCCTCTGACCGAATGATTTTGGTCAAATGACAGCCTATACGTTAAGCAACAATATTTTGCTCTTTCAGTTATGAAACATAAGGGTGTATATGATTAACACAAAAATTTTAATTAGCTAAGGTCGATTCAAAATTTTCTCTTTAGAAAAGACACACTCCAAATATACAAGGGTCCCTTGGACGACGCAACCCATGATTACTGATAAGAATTCTTCTGTCAGGGTGAGTCGACAACCTCCTCTAACTAGATTGGGGACCGCGATAGCCCGTGATGACAAAACCATGAGATCTTGTTCAGGTCCATCCTATTTCCCCCACCATCCACTTTAAGCTCAAAGTGATAAATTTTACAATTTAAATTGTACGTCTGCTATTACTATATGTTAAATATTTAACTCTAAATGACTAGCCTTAATGAAAAATTGCTCTGTCTGCATGGTTTCTCCACTAAATGACACCGTTAAATAGTGGTTGCAACAAAATGGTTTCTGCCAAATGACACGTCGTACGTTCACCAACAATTTTTTGCCCTTTGAGTTATAAATAATAAAGGTACATATGATAAGCACAAAGCCTTCTATTAGCTAAGGATGACTTTTGTTTCATTAAAAAAAGCATACACCCCAATTTTATAAGGATCCCCTAGACGACACAATCTAAAATTGCTGATAAGGATTCTTCTGTTAGGCTGAGTCAACAACTTACTCTAACTAAGCATATCGGGGAACATGACAACCCTAGACGATAGAACCATGAAATCTCGATAGAACCATGAAATCTTGATTGGTCTCATCCACTCAACCAAAAATTATTGTAGTTAAGAATATTAAAGGTTTCAAGTAGTAACATCACTAGAAAACGAATGCTCTCTCAAAATAAAAAGATAGAAGACTTCGTTACAAACTCACTAGTCATTAAGATAGATTACTAAATGCTTCATTCTAAAAATACTCCAAAAATTAAAAGTAAAAAAAAATCCTTACCACAGCTAATGATGAAATTGTAAATTTTTTAATTGACAAAAAAATACATAATTGAATTTTAAATATTAGACATTGATAAAACCATGGGAAGAACTATACATTTTTTATGCATTATCGACAAATTTTGATCATATGTCATGAATCTCAAGGTATTTTTGAGGAAAGAATTGTTCAAACTCAAATTAAAAATCATCCAGAGCTCCAATTTCAGCAAACATATAATAAAACTGACCGACTAAACAAGACATGCCTATTGATGCCAAAATTGATTCAATCCAAGTCAAATCAAACCCAGATCAAGCCATTATACAACATTTAGAAGCTTTGTGCGGCTGATTAGAATGTCCTATGGAGTCCAAATCTGAAAAGCTTGTAGTCGAATTGAGCATATTGATGAGAGAAATCCAACGAGTCAAGATCACTCGATTTAAAGTCATTAAGACACTAAAATGTCCATCAATCATGAGAATTTCTCTAAGTTGCCCAATAGATAGGTCTAGATTCTTTCCTTAGTTATAAGGTAGGCAACTCCTAGACTCTATAAAGAGAGTCCTACCCCCTTCATGAAAGGAGGGGAAGCACAGAGAAAAAGAGCTAGAGTCAGACCGAGAGGAGTTAAATTTCAGTGTTGTTTTAGACTGAAGACTAGAGGAATGCTTCACATTCCTGCAATCATTGACCATCATTGATCACTACTCGTCAGTCAACTCCAATCACCACTTGCCGCTCACCATCAAACATTGTCAACCTCCTCCTACTCGTTGCAATGTAGCCCCTTGAGAGTACACTATGGACTAACGATTGTGCAAAGTAATGACCAACAAGGCAAGTAAAGAAGCACCCTACGGAGCAGCGCATTGTCCTAAACATTGGGTAACAATGCACCTAGCATATGGTGTAACAAAATATTCCTAATATGGACTCATGAATAATGTTATATCAAGGATCTGATAATAAATCCCTACAACTGCTTATAACTTTCATACTTGAAATACGATGGTTTTCTCCAAACTCTTGCAGCTCTCTCATCGTAGCTCTTTACTAGGACCTACATGACCAACTATGACCTATGTGGTCCACAACTCATGCAGTTTTTAGCTCTGATCTCTATGACCTATGAATGTTATTGTAGCTCAATAGTATGGCCTATATGATCAACTACGGTCAATATTATCCATAACATATGGAGCTCCCAACTCCAGTCTGTGCGGCCTATGAAAGTTATTGTAGCTTATCACTACAACCTATATAAACGACAACATATGTGGTCCACAACTCATTCAGCTCTCAACTCTGGCTCCATGGCATACAGATGTTATTATGACTACAACCATTATGACCTATGTGAACAAATGCGACCTACATAGTCTATAACTCATGTAACTCACAATTCCAGCCTTTATGGAATATGAATGTTATTGTGGCCATTACGACCTAATTGACCAAATATGACCTACGTGATTTACAGTTCCCAACTCTAGCCTTTATAGCCTACAACATTATTGTGGCCCATCATAATGGCCTACACCACCAACTACGACTATGTGGTTCACAACTCATGCAACTCTCAATTCTGGCCTCTGTGGCATAAAAATGATACTATATCTCACAACTAAAGCTTACGTGACCAACTATGACCCGCATGGTCCACAAATCACATAATTGCTTACTCCGACATTTGTAACCTAGAAACATTATTGCAACCCACCATTATGTTTCCATGTGACCAACTATGACATATATGGCCCACAACTTATTCAACTCCTAACTCTGGCCTTTATTGCCTATTAACGTCATTGTGGCTCACCACAACGACCAACATGACCAACTACGACTTACGTGGTTAACAACTCCTGATTTCAGCCTCTGTAGTGTACAAATGACACTACAACTCACCACTATAGCCTACATTACCAACTATGGCCTACACAATCCATGGCTCATGTAATTCCCAACTTCGACTTATATGGCCTACAAATGTTATTGCTTCTTGCCACTATGGCCTATATGATAAACTATGCCTTACGTGGTTCACAGCTCATGCAGCTTCCAACTTCAGCCTCTATGATATATGGACATTATCACAACTTACCACGACAATCTATATGAAAAACTACGATCTACATGGTTCACAACTCATTTAACTCCTAACTTCGACCTTTTCTGTCCTACATACGTTATTGTGGCTCACCACTATAGCCCAAGTGGTCTACAGTTCATGCGGCTTCCAACTCCAACCTCTATGGCCTACAGACATTATTGTGGCTCACCAATACAACCTACATAACCAAATACGACCTACATGGTGTAAAACTTATATAGCTCCTAACTCTGGTCTGTGTAGCCTACAAACATTATTGTGGTTCACCCCTATGACTTACGAGGCCGACTACAGTCTATGTGGTCCACAACTCATGCAGTTCCCAACTATGGCCTCTGAGCTCTACAAATACTACTACAAATCACCACTACAACTTACGTGACCAACTATAACCTATATGGTCCATAGCTCAGGTAGCTTCTAACTTCGGTCTTTGTGACATATGGACATTATTGCGACTCACCACTATGACCTACGTGACCAACTACAACATACATGATCCACTGTTCATATAGCTCTCTACTTTGGCATGTATGGCTTACTAACATTATTAAGGCTCACCATAATGACCTACATGGTCCAAAACTCAGGCAACTCACAACTCTAGTCTTCGTGGCTTACAAACATTATCGCAGCTCACCTCTACGGTCTATGTGACCAATAAACAAGCAGCTTTCAACTTCGATCTTTGTGGCCTACAAACGTTATTGCAGCTCACCACTACAACATATATGAGCCTAAATGATTCACAAGTCAAGCAGCTACCAACTTAGGCCTATGTGGCCTACAAACATTATCACAGCTCACAAATACAACCTATATGACCAAATACAACTTACATAACTCACAGTTCCTGCAACTCCCAACTATGCTCATATAGCCAACCAATGAACCTGAAGCAATCATATACAACCTACGTCATAACCAGATATTACTAAGGCTTTCAGCTACGCCCTCTATGACAAACTGACATTATAACTATTGTCTACAAAATTCATGACGGACTACTACCTTAATAGCAATCGACTATGACTATCCCAACATGTTAAATCTATTATTGTTGAACTATTGTTATAGATTAATATTATAATTCAGTCTTCTCTAATTCAAGATGAGAGTGACTTTATGTACTTATAAATATATAGGAAATTATTTCAACTGGGTTAGGCCATATGATTTTTTCCCTTTCCAGGATTTTCTACATAAAAATTTGAGGTGTTTTCCTTTGCTTCTCTTTTATCTGTATTGGATCATCATCCAAGCTAAGATGCTAGCAAAATTATTATTCTAACACTACAATCTTAAGGCACACAACAAATTTAAATCTACTATTTTTATAGAAACAATCAATTTAACAACTAGCATTTTTCATGATTTCTAAATTAAAGCAACCAAATATCCCAAATTCTTTAGTAAATCCCCTCTCCGAGAACCTAAAAATGTCATTACCCTATTCTCATAGAGTGATATTTACAACTCAAAATTGTACAGCCAATCAACATATACAAACCAAATAAAATAATATATTACATTCATCTCAAAAAAAAAAAAAAAAAAAAAAAAAAAAAAAAAAAAAAAAAAAAAAAAAAAAAAAAAAAAAAAAAAAAAAAAAAAAAAAAANTGTCCAGCATAATATCCTCTACCCTTTGCAGACTCAAAAACCCAAACCTAAATTTTTGTAACTAAATGGGCTTACATATTTGATGAAGTATTTTCATGGTATAAAATGGGCTTTACATATTTGGCACTTAGATTCCTTCTTCCAAAGTATATAGAGGAACCTGCCAGTTCTTTGTGTTCTTTTTGGGATCATCTGTAAGGCTGAGATCGCCTTCAAACTCTTTAAATGTCTTGATGAAGGTCTTAGCACCACCCAGGACCAATCTCTCTACCATAAAGAGCTGGTAATTGTTCTCTATTACTGGATCCAAAATGCTACTGAAATTTGATGAGCCCATTACATTGTACCTGCGCTTTTTTTTTGGTAATAGAAATCACACAAAATAAACATTTGATCAGTTAGTTATGTTAGATTTTAGATAATATATTTATAATGTTTAAGCAACAGTCAGATAAAAAAGTTTGATAACATTTTTATGATGATTTACAATTCACACTCAAATTAAATTCATGATAATAAAGACATGACCCGAGTTCTCTATCTGCATGGTTTTGTCGCCAATTGACAACTAAAAAATGGTTAGGACCAGAATCCTCTGACCGAATGGTTTCGGTCAAATGACAGCCTGTGCGTTCACCAATAGCATTTTGCCCTTTCAGTTATGAACCATAAGGGTATATCTAATTAACACAAAACCTTCTATTAGCTAAGGTCGATTCAAATTTTTCTCTTTAGAAAAGCATACACCCTAAATCTGTAAGAGTTCCTTGGATGACACAACCCATGATTGCTGACCAGGATTCTTCTGTTAGGGTGAGTCGACAACCTCCTCTAACTAGATTGGGGACCATGACAGTCTGGGATGATGAAACCATGAGATCTTGTTCAGGTCCATCCAATCTTCCCCACCATCCACTTTAAGTTCCAAGTGATAGATTTTATAATTTAAATTGTATGTCTGTTGTTACTATATGTTAAATATTTACTCTAAATGACTAGGCTTAAAGAAAAAGTGCTATGTCTGTATGGTTTTTCCACTAAATAGTGGTTACGATTATGGCTCTTTGACCAAATGGTTTCTGCCAAATGACAGGACGTACGTTCACCAACATTTTTATTACCCTTTGAGTTATAAACCTTAAAGGTACATATGATCAACACAAAGCCTTCTATTAGCTAAGGACGACATAAATTTGTCTCTTTAGAAAAAAAACATAAACCCACCTCTGGACGACGCAATCCATAGTTGCTGATAAGGATTCTTCTATCAGGTTGGGTCGACAACTGACTCTAACTAAGCATATCGAGGATCATGACAATCCTAGACGATAGAACCAGGAGATCTTGATTAGTTCAATCATCATTTCCCCCATCATTCACTTAAAGTCCAAGGGATAGATTTTACAATTTAAATTGTATGTATGTTGTTACTATATGTTAAATATTTAACTCTAAATGACTAGCTTAATTGAAAGTGCTTTTCTATTATCAGAATGGGTAATTAACCATTGAGGTTTGCGCCTATAGGAAATTTTGAACCCTAAATTAAGAATTCTTTACAAAATGAGGGTGAAATCTTTGGGTAGTGTCTTACCAGCAATCCAATCTGCCTTCTAAAAATTTTGACCCTTAATGCACTCCAAAAAAACAGAGTCCATGGTGGCTAAAATTTTTAGATTCCTCAAACCCCTCCCCCTAACACACGAGCACACACAAACACACAAAACAACTACTTAACAACAATCCAATCTGCCTTCTAAAAATTTTGACCCTTAATGCACTCTGAAAAAAACAGAGTCCATGGTGGCTAAAATTTTTAGATTCCTCAAACCCCTCCCCCCAACACACACGCGCACACACAAACACACAAAACAACTACTTACCCCAAAAGGAGGAATAAAATAAAATGAAATTGTTAGATACTAATATCTTAATTTACAAAGTCATGCACAAAACTATATTACATTTTATTTAAGGATATCATCATATGTACTCTAATGGTGGCATAACAAGTTAAAATAAAACATGATATATCAAGAAAGTCATCATCCAAGTTCAAATGGTTATGAATGTCTCAATTTTACCAAAATTAGTCATAATAAAAGAGAAGTAAACTTATGAAAAACATTGAGACAGTAATTCAGTAATCTACAGAGTAAATTTAACCACATGCACACATATCGCAGATGGAAGAAGTTGAACTGGAGATCTCTTATTTAAGACCAAAACTCTCAACCAACATGATAAAATAAATTACATAATCTAAGAGTACATGTTATGAATTTTCAAAGATAAATAATATCCTTGTAGATTTCGACATAAGCTGAGTTATTTTCTTATGAATGATATAGAGGGAAACAATCATGAAAGTAAGCACAAAAATTATTGTAGTTAAGAATATTAAAGGTTTGAACTAGTAACATCACTAGAGAACGAATGCTCTCTCAAAGAAAAAGAGATAGAAGAGTACACGACAAACTCACTAGTCGATAAGATAGACTACTAAATGCTTCATTCTAAAAATACTCCAAAAATTAAAAGTAAAAAAAAATCCTTAACACAGCTAATGATGAAATTGTAAATTTTCTAATTGACAAAAAAATAAACAATTAACTTTTAAATATTAGACTTTGATAAAACCATGGGAAGAACAATACATTTTTCATACATTATCGACAAATCTTTTCATACATTATCGACAAATTTTCATTATATGTCACGAATCTCGAGGTATTTTCAAGGGAAGAATGGTTCAAGCTCAAATTAAAAATCAACTAGAGCTCCAAATTCAGCAAACATATAATAAAATTGACCGACTAGATAAGACATGTCTATTGATGTCAAAATTAATCAAATTCAAGTAAAATCAAACCCAGATCAAGCCATTATACAACATTTAGAAGCTTTCAGTGGCTGATTAGAATGTCATATGGATTTCAAATCTGACAAGCTTATAGTCGAATCGAGTATTTAGATGAGAGAAATCCAATGAGCCTAAGGTCACTTGATTTGACGTCATTAAGACACTAAAATGCCCATAAAATGCATCCAATCATGAGAATCTCTCTAGGTTGTCCAATAGATAGGTCCAGATTCTTTCCTTAGATAGAAGGTAGGCAACCCCTAGACTATATATAGAGAGCCATACCCCCTTCATGAATGGAGGGGAAGTCACAGACAAAAAGAGCTAGATTTGGACCGAGAAGAGTTGAGTTTTAATGTTGTTTTAGACTGAAGACTAGAGGAACGTTTCCCTTTCCTGCAATCATTGACCACCATTGATCACTGCTCGTCGGTCACCTCCAATCAGCGCTTGCCGCTCACCATCAAACATTATCAACCTCCCCCAACTCGTTGCAATGTAGTCCCTTGAGAGTCAAGAAATACGCTACGGACTACTAATTGTGCAAAGTAATGACCAAAATGACAAGTAAAGAAGCACCCTACGAAGCAGCACATTATCCTAAACATGGTGTAACAATGCACCTCGCATATGGTGCAACAGAGTAATCCTAATATGGATTCATGAATAATGTTATATTAAGGATCCAGTAAACAACTGCTTATATCCAGTAGTCTTTCTTCAGACTCTTGCAAGAATTGCTTGAAATAAGATGACTTTCTCCTGACTCTTGCAGCTCTCTCCTTAAGCTCTCTACTAGAACCTACATGAACAACTATAGCCTATGTAGTTTACAGCTCATGCAACTTCTAACTCTGGCCTCTATGACCTATGAATGTGCAATATCCATAGCATATGCAGCTCCCAACTCCAACCTGTGCCGCCTATGGAAGTTATTGTAGCTTATCATTACATCCTATGTAAACGACAACATATGTGGTCCACAACTCATTCAGCTCTCAACTCCGACTCCATGGCCTACAGATGTTACTGTGAGTTGCCACTATAACATATGTGACCAAATACAACCTACGTAGTCTATTACCTAAATTTAACTCCCAATTCTAGCATTTATGGAATATGAATGTTATTGCGACCGCCACTACGACCTACGTGACCAAAATTGACCTACGTGGTCTACATTTCTCAACTCTAGCCTTTATAGCCTACAAACATTATTGTGGCTCATCATAATCGCCCACACCACCAACTACGACTATGTGATTCACAGCTCATGTAACTCCCAATTCTGACCTCTGTAACATATGTATGCTACTATATCTCACAACTAAGACTTACGTGACAACCTATGTCCCACATGGTCCACAAATCATGCAACTACTAACTCCGGCCTTTGTGACCTACAAACATTATTGCAGCTCACCATTATGTTTCTACGTAACCAACTATGACATATATGGCCCACAACTCATTCAACTCCCAACTCTGGCTTCTATTGCCTATAGAAGTCATTGTGGCTCACCACAATGACCAACGTGACCAACTACGGCTTACATGATTAACAACACCTGACTTCGTCCTCTGTAGCCTACAGATGCTACAAGAGCTCACCACTACAGCCTACGTAGTCTATAGTTCATGCGGCTCTGAACACCAACCTCTATGGCCTAAGGACATTATTGTGGTTCACCATTACAACCTAAACAACCAAATACGATCTACATGGTGTACAACTTATATAGCTCCCAACTCTGGTTTGTGTGGCCTACAGACATTATTGTGGTTCAACACTACGGCTTACGAGGCTGACTACAGCCTATGTGATCCACAACTCATGCAATTCCCAACTATGGTCTCTGAGGTCTACAAATATTACTACAGCTCACCACTATGACCTACGTGAACAACTATAACCTATATGGTCCATAGCTCATGTAGCTCCTAACTTTGGCCTATGTGACATATGGATCTTATTGCAACTCGCCACTATAACATACGTGACCAACTACAACATACATGATCCATTTTTCATGTAGCTCCCAATTCTGGTTTGTATGACCTACTAACATTATTAAGGCTCACCACAATGACCTACGCGGTCCAAAACTCATGCAACTCACAACTCTAATCATTGTGACCTACAAATATTATTGCGGCTCACCACTACGATCTATGTGACCAATAATGACCTACATGACTCACAACATGCAGCTTTCAACTCCAATTTTTATGGCCTACAAACGTTATTGCAGTTCACCACTACGACCTATATGAGCCTGGATGATTCACAAGCCAAACACCTGCCAACTTTGGCTTATGTGGTCTACAAATATTATCACAGCTCACAACTACGACCTATATGACCAAATACAACTTAAGTAGCTCACAGCTCCTGTCAGCTCACAAACGTTATTGCAGCCAACCAACGAACTTGAAGCAACCATATACAACCTAGATTATAGCCAAATATTACTAAGACTTTCAGCTACGCCCTCTATGACAAATTAACACTACAGTCATCGTCTACAAAATTCGAGACGGGCTACTACCTTAATAGCAATCGACTATGACTATCACAACACGTTAAATCTATTATTGTTGAACTACTGTTATACATTAATATTATAATTCAGTCTTCTCTAATTCAAGAGGAGAGTAAATCTATGTACTTATAAATATATAGGAAATTATTTCAACTGGGTTTCCCTTTTCAGGATTTTCTACATAAAAAATTGAGGTGTCTTCTCTTCCTTCTCTTTTATCTGTATTGGATCATCATCCAAGCTAAAATGCTAGCAAAATTATTACGCTACCACTACAATCTTAAGGCACACAACAAATTTAAATCTACTATTTTTACAGAAATGATCAATTTAACAACTAGCATTTTTCATGATTTCAAAATTAAAGCAACCAAATATCCCTAGTTTATTAGTAAATCCCCTCTTAGAGAACCTCAACATGTCATTACCCAGTTCTCATAGAGTGATACTTATCAACCCAAAATTACAGCCAATCGACACATACAAACCAAATAAGACAATATATTCTTTGGTATCATAAAACTATTCTGAGTCTTCTTTAGAATTTTATTGGTGTTATTTATTTATTTGTTTCTTTTTTCTTTGACTTCTTTTTTATTTGTATAAAAATATCACCTTCCCACAAACTTTAAGCAGTCGGACAAAGACAGAAGGTCTGGTTGCAGCATACTTTAAACCGATCCATATTAAATAAAGACTAGAAAATCGTCGAACAGACAAATCCATCTATTAATTACTTTTTAACACTCTTTCATGTCTTAAGCGTTAGTTGCATATAAAAACACACCAACCTATTCGGCCCCTCAATCCTTAACTTATACACCACCTTCATCAAAGAAATACATGAAAAAACAAATCTTAGCTTCGCCCTAATAAGACAGAATATGGAGAAATAAATACTATGACCACAAGTTCATCATAAAAAATTGTAAAACCCTTTAATTTACTCAAGATTATAGCAATACATAGACACATAATGAACTCCTATATTACATTCACCTAAAAAAAAAATTTTAAAAAAATAAAATAAAAAATAAAGCTGAAAACTTTACCCATTCTGCTAGATCTTGTTAGGACTATTATCACCTAAATATTTGTCCAACATAATATCCTCTACCCTTTGCAGACTCAGAACCCCAAACCTAAATTTTTGTAACTAAATAACAATTTAATACAGCATTTACATAGCTTGATGAAGCATTTTCATGGTATAAAACGGACTTACATATTTGGCACTTAGATTCCTTCTTCCAAAGTATAGAGAGGGACCTGCCAATTCTTTGTGTTCTTTTTGGGATCATCTGTAAGGCTGAGATCGCCTTCAAACTCTTTAAATGTCTTGATGAAGGTTTTAGCACCACCCAGGACCAATCTCTCTACCATGAAGAGCTGGTAATTGTTTTCTATTACTGGATCCAAAATGCTACTGAAATTTGATGAGCCCATTACCTTGTACCTGCACTTTTTTTTTTTTTGGAAATACAAATCACACAAAATAAACATTTGATCAGTTAGTTATGTCAGATTTTAGATAGTATATTTATAATGTTCAAGCAACAGTCGAGAAAAATTTTGATAACATTTTTATGATGATTTAAAGCACGACCAGCATTAGCTTTTTCCAAAATATGTTGAATTTATATTGAATGTGTTACTCTTTTTCTTAACTAAACATTTTGAGACATCTATACATTTATCCATATTATCTTGATTCTAGTACTTTAATGTAAAATTTTACAGCAGCAATTTTATCTAGGGGCATTTACAAACATATCACCCAATTCCAATGTATTTACATGTGTAAGACCTAAACTTTGCTTTTTACATTTGTACCACCCAAATCTTACATATAACATCAAAAATACCATCATCTATGTATGTAAAATTTGAAGTCTAGGCGTTATACAAGTAAATACATAAGAATTGAGTGCTATGTATGTAAACCTTCCTTTCATCTATCTGCATTTCTTATCCTATATTTTAGATATCCAATCCATACAAATTTATTTTTATCAAAGCAAGGGGGGTGTTTGGTAGCATACTTTTAATAGATTTAGCCATGAATTTAATTTACCTCCAACCAAACACCAAAAAAATAAAAATTAAAACCAATGCGCCGTTAAATGAAAATTTTTCACGTTCTGTCTCTTTCGCAACGTAAATACAGATTTAATAAACTCATTGAGAGCCGTTGCTTGTGAGGTTCGTCTCCATCGACATAGCAATTAGATTTACTGGATTTGATAAATCCTATTTAACAAAAATCCATATTGCGGCCAAAAATGGCCAACTGTTTCTTTGTTTCCCTATTTCTGATTCAGTGCAATTCAAGCCTGTTTCCCAAAGGTGAGATCTGCTTTCTTAAAAGGCCATTTATTTGTAGCGCAAAGAGAAACTCTGCATTTGAGGATATCATCAATTCATCCTATGTACTCCTACTGTGAGGTGATTTTGCTGAATATGACAAATAAAGAGTTCAATTATTGATCAACAAAAATAATTCAAGGTAGCTGATTGATTCATAAAAATAAAATCAGTTATCTTGAATTCTTATATTTGAACGTTGTGTGGTGGTAATATGTCTTATAATACAAGTAATAGGAGAAATATTTGTGTAATTTCATAAAATTTTAACATTAATATATAACATTTATATTTAAATTGATTATTAATGATTCCCAAATAAACCCGTCTTATTTCCTTCTCTTGCACAACCTAGATTCGAAATTTCTAATCCTTCGAATTAATATTTTTTAAATCCCTGATTTCATTCATAACATTGCTATTAACACAAAAGTATTCAGTAAATATAATTATCTTTAGTAGAAATTATCAAGACTTACCCGTGATACGTCATCAACAAATTTTCATCATCCGGCGAGAATCTCGACACAAATCTTGAGACAATATCTTGAGTAAGAAATATTCAAACTTCAATCAAGAGTAATCCAGAGCTCCGATTTCAGCAAACTTATAGTCAAACTGAACGCCTCGATTAGACAGACTCAGCAAAATAAAAACTAGTCCAATCCGAGTCAGATCAAGCCCAGATCAAATCATTAAACCACTTATGGAGGATTTCCAGACACATTTGGAAGGTCAAACGGATGTCGAATCTTGTGATTTCATAGTCAAATCGAGCATCTTGATAAGAAGAATCCAACGAGCCCAAGATTGCTCAATTCCGACATCGTTAAGTCACTCAAATGTCCATCAAATGTCATCCGATCAAGGAAAGCTCTCTGGACCATCCGATTAAAATTGTTCATATTTCTGCATTAATGACACCCAGAACACTATAAATAAAGTCTCACCCCTCACATGAAGAGGGAGACTTGAGAGAGAACTTGAGAATTTGAGAAAGAGCCCAATTCCAACATCATGTCTGTCATCGTCGACCACCACCGATCATCGGCGACCACCGCCGACCACCGTCAATTACCGGCGATCACCATCGAGCTCCGTCGACCACCGCCGACCACCATCGACCACCGTCGATCATCACTGACCGTCAAAAGATTATAAATTTTGATCATCGATTATGCATAAAATGAGGAGATAAAAAAGTAAGATTAGTGTATATTTGGTACTCATTTATAGTCAATTTAATTATAAATTATTACATACTAATTTTAGAATAATATGAAATATAGAATTTTTCTTTTTGTAGAAGAGAGAAGAGTGAATGATACCAGAGTTAACCAAACAACAACGGAAATTGCAACTTTATTACAAAAAACAAATAGCGGTTACAACATACACCGAAAAAGAAAATAACAAAAGACACAAAACAAACACCAAGCTCAGGCATGGGTCGAAGGTGGTGATGTTGCAGGTTGAGGGAGAATAGTAAAGTATGGATGATTGTATGATCGAGAAGCGCAAAGGGGAAAGAGCGGAAGCACCTGCGAGGGCAGTGTATGTCTATTACGTGGCTGGGAAAGTGGATGGCAGCAAGTTTGTGGAGTGGGGCTGCATCAAAATGGTTGTGCTAGGGTGGTAGCAAGTGCAACGGGGTTGGAAAGAAGCGGTAGGAAGAGGGATATGGCTGGATGGGCTAGACAACATCTAAGTTGAAAAATTCCGGGAAGGGAGGCACAAATCATGCGGTTGGCATGAAGGGTGGGGGGGTAGTGCTTGAGGATATATAAACACCAGCTTAGGATGAGTTATATAAGGATTAACTTCACACCTACAAATACAACCCTACAAGGTAAAACCTGGACACCAACAACTGTCCCGAGAAAAAAACTAAATAAAAAACTGATCTAAAACACAGAAAGCAACATATAAATACTACTAGCGTAGCTAAGGGTGAGGCTCTCTCAATTAGGTGGCAATCCCCAATCAAGGAAGGATCGTGTGGCCCCCTCCTCCTTTAGGATGAAACAGTCGACAAGTTGATGTTAGTGTATCCTGCGTCCCGTGCAGGAGAGACTCAAATCAATCTCCCAGGATTGGGGGAGCTTCTACTTGTCTCCTCATAGTATAGAATCAGATCAGACATGTTGAGCTGAACAGAGATTTTGTGTCCTTCAATTGGGGAAATACTTGTCCTTCAATTGCGTCGGTATAAGCACCCATATCCCATTGTCGGTTGCACTAGCTCCCAAAACACCTCAAAAGTTTTTCCCAATTGCAAGCAAAGAACCATATTGCTCCAATCATGTGGGGACATTGCTGACCTGAACAGAGATTTCGTGTCGCGGGTATTATGTCAAATGATCCAAAAGTAACCAAAGGTTGGTTCAACCCAATCTAAAGTGAGGGCAGCCTAAATCTTCCCAAACGGTGAAGGCTATAGTGATAAGCTATCAAACAAGATGCCATGAAATGCCCTCTATTTGACTGCCCTATGTTTGAAACAGACTCTTTTATCTCTTTTATCTCGTTGACCTCTGCCATCACTAAAATTGATCTGATTGACGTTCTCTCTTGACAATGACACCTATACTCTCGGATTATGCAGAAAGCATAATGATTATGTGTTTATGTCTTTGTTGGAGTAGGTATTCCTAAACCCATCATGTGGAGTCCAGCAATCAAACTGTCACTATTTCCCCAATAACAAATGACAGGTATATATGGGTACCATGTCGCACTAAACTGGATCCTGCAGTTAACTCACAATCGAAAACTTCATGAGACACTTCATGTCAATGTTGACTCTATTCTTCTTCCTCAACCACATCAAGGAGTACGACTGAGCATGGCTCTAAGTCGTGAGGCTTAACTATCCACCATATGTGTAGACGCCACTCCAGTTGCTTCCTCCATCGACCACAAGACTGCATATTTTTCCTACACAATGCAATGGGTGTAGAATAAGTTATGGTGATGCCACTGTTGCTCCCTCATAAACTCAGTCTGAAGAAACCATCCAACCACCAATATCTTGCCCTCATATGGTGAAAAATGATACTCCTCACCATGTTCTTTCACTGTCTCTTTCTCGCTCACTTCTTCCACAACACCTTGCTCGATGAATGGCACAACTTGACTTATTGGGGAACTAAAGTTGATGTGCCTAAATCCATGACAACTGAAGCATTTTATGGTTAGGATTGTAGTGGGTGTGTTACTCCTTTTAGGCCTATTTTCACGCTGAGTGACTATCGTTCTCCTGACCAGTCTTCTCAACTCCCTGAGACGTGCTCCAGTTAAAGTCTCCAACTATAGTTGGTTGTCTAAATGGCAGTGGATGCTTGCACTAATGTATGTAATGATTTATATGAATTTTGGATTTAAGTGCAATATGACATTAAAAGTTATTATTTAGGAGTAACATCTTTAATTTAAATTTTTGGTAAACTGACTAAGGTGAGAAAGTGAAGCTATGAATGAGAAATTTAAATAATATGAAAGGATCATTTCATAAAAGAAAATCAAGGTCGGTAATTTGATATGATCTTGAGCTAAAATTGACACTATCTCCACATAAATTAGAGCAAAACAAATTTCTTATTTAAATAATTCAAACAACTGAATGAGAATACTAAAATAAGCACTTACGATTCGAGAAGTAGATGATCCCTCCCAATTCCTACAATTCAAAAGGTAGGAAACCTTTCTCAAAACTTAACCCTAAAACTCACAACTCAATCTCATGCACAAAAACTAACTCTAAACATAATAAACTTATTTTTACCCAACAATAATAATACTAAAAGACCAAATTGCCCTAAGGCATACAAAAGACAAACATGCCCTTAGACTAGGCATAGACGTAACAATACTCCCACCCCCCCCCC